>CM047814.1:92594377-92906373 GCA_026214975.1 Gentiana macrophylla
AATAGACTTATACGCAAAAGAACAATACCTCAGAGATCTATGAAGTTGAAGCTCAGCTGCTAAATCTAAAACAATGGCATTTACTCTATCTCATTCCTGACAACAATTGGACAAATTTGAGAAGTATAAATGATAATGTCAAGATGATGCAAGGAAATAAAAAAAGAGATATTTGAGAAGAAATAATATTTAGGGTCCTAAGGCCTCGACTAGGAACTTGATGCAGTAAGATGAAGGGTTTTTTGGACTAAACCCTTACCCTCTCTTTAGGCTATTTTCTTTTATAAGAGACAAGAGGAACGCAGAAGAGAGGTCATGATAGGAAAACCATCTAATTCTGTGAACCCCATTTTGGAGAGGTATGCCCTAGCTGCTAAGGGGGTACAGCAAAATAGCTTCCGAAACAGACCCAAGAAAGACAAAATCTTGGTCTGACCACTGTAAAAGATTTGGACACACCAAGGGAACTTGCTGGAAAATTCATTGCAAGCCTGCTGATTGGAAATCCTCTAACAAGAAGACTGAAAAGACGGCCAAGGAAAGCATGTACTACGGAAGAGAATGGTACTGGTGGAAAAAACCTTGCATTCAGCAAGGATCAAATTGAAGCCCTGGAGAAATTACTATTCCAACAATCATTTCACCAGGATCAGGTTGGGACAGCCTCTGTCGCTCTCACTGGTAAGAATACCCAAGCTCATATTGTAAGTAATGAAGGCCACGCACCTGGATTGAAGACTCAGATGCCTCTGACTACATGATAGGAAATGATAAATTATTCAATACTTATAAGACAAACCATCACAATCTGTCAGAATAGCATACAGACCACCTCTGTGAATTCACATCAAGGACTGGACTACTGGTACTGAATAATGCACTGCATGTACCAAATTCAAATTGCAATCTACTGTTATCATAAAACTAGTGAATGACAATGATTGTGTTACGAAATTCTCTTCTTCCACTTGTGAATTTCAAGAATTGACTAGATACTTGATTTCTATGCAGTGGACATAATCTATTTCATTTTTCCTTTTTCAACAAGAAATAATCTAGTTGCCTTGTCCTGATTATCCTATTTGTTCAACTCTCTGATGTTTCTTGCTTCATAGTTCATTTGGTTTCGGGACTGCTTTCAAGATTGTGCTGTGTCTATTTCTACTTCTACTTTCTCGTTCATTTCTCTTATTGCAAAGTTTCAAACTTCATCTTCAGAAGTTCTGTTCTCTAGGTACCCATGTATCAAATCCTATAAAACCATGATTCAAATGACAACATAAGTTCTGCATCTTTCATTTCACCCAGAGCTCTATAAGATGTATTTCACTTGAATCATAAATTCTCAGTATGATTGCTGAGCTACTTAGACCATTTCTAAAATGTGCAAGTGTGAGTCAGCACACCAAACAGACCTCCTAGTAGTGCAGCATTAACAAGCGCAATTGTGTATCACATAAAGCAACCCCACACGACTAGCTAATGCAAAATATTCAAACCAGACAGTAAGACAAGGAACAGCGAGAAACCTGAGAATAATTCTGAATAGCTTTATTGAAGCCCCCATGGTAAGCATGCACAACTTCATCGACTACTTCTTCAATAATATCACTCTGTTCCTTCAACTGTTGCACTTCCCCCTCGCGATCTTTGGACGTCAAAATATGCACCACATGAGGTAAAGTATCAAAACGAGCCGCAACCCAGGTCTCATCTATTCTGGAAAGCTCCTCCCTAAGATGCTGAACATTTACCCAAGCCGACATTGCAAAATTAGAAAGAAAAAACAACAGAATCAATAACAAGTCTCGATAATTTCAAAACTAATAATGCTTTTTTCACTTACGGCTTTATCACTAGGAATGGGCAGTCCATCAAAAATTCCCATTCCTGAATCAACAAGCTAGGCACGAGCTTCAACAACTGAAATCTCTGAGCAAAACAAATCACAAATTCCAAAAGAAACAAAGTGAAATTGCGAAGAATCAGCTGAGCTGATGCATACAGTATAACATATCCATGTGCTTACTGGAAAGGCTCGGATCTGAAAAGCTTTCAGGCGGATCCAGGAATCATACAAGCAGAAATGTAGCTTTCATGGATGATTTTGGGAAAATTATTGGGCGTGATCAGAACTGGAGATAATCAGTAAATGAAAAGTTAATACGGAAATTCTTAAGTACGAAGTCTCGTCGTTGAAAATTGCAACAAATTAAAGACTATTTCCTTATTTTAAAAGTTTACGAGTTCTAGTAACACTATTCTTTTATTATCACTTTACAGCGACAATAGGGGGTTGGAGTGTTACAGGACATGGAGAACCATTTTTTTAAGTTCCAAAAAAAAAAAAAAAAAAAAACAGAAAAATTAGGAGGCACAAGGATGGTTAAAAAGGTTTCAGGAAAAGGATGCGTTGTGATTTTGGGTTAAAAAGTTTGATGGGATTCAGGATTAACCATTGGTTTATAAAGGCATCCATGTTTTTACTTACGGCATCCATTATTTGATTTTTTTTTTTATGAAAAAATGTCAGTGGCACTGATGTTGATATTGAAACGACACTGACGTTGCTCTTCAAAAACGAAACAGGTGGATGACGTTTAAGCTTCGACACTTTTATAACGTGAACGTGACGTCGCATCTGGTGACTTTCGTCTTCAACACCAACGTCGGTGTCGTGGTTTTCAATAAGAACATCAGCTACATCGACGTTCCATTCATAAAAATCATCGTGATCTTGGGAGTAATTTTTTGCGCACGGAAGAAAAGCATGATGCGCTTTAGAACCCCACTAACCATGCTTCTTATATCAATTATCTTTGGTATGGCGATTGAATCCACATAAGGTGCACTGAATTTTATTATTATTCTTATTCTTGAAATTGTTGCCGTTTAGATTTGTTGATTGTTCTACTCTGTTCAATTGACTCGATCCGACCCCAGATTGTTCAACTCCATCAATTGTGTCTTGCCTTGTCTTTTGAGCCATCTAGGTTGTAGAATCTTGGTTCAACTCTATCACTTCTGCATAAGTCTTCTACCTCTCAAATTTGATAGGCTGCAAATGCATCTTGAATCTCATGAAAACCATCAACCTTACTTGGGACACCACTAGCTCAAATTCTTCCATTATAGTCCTTTCAAATATTTCATCACATGTTCAATCTCCAAGTGATCCAACAAAGTTCATGGCATCACAATGACATTCGGGGTTCAAGTGGTACATGAGGGGTCGCGTCTGGTGATCTTGATTTATTCCCAAAAAGGTCATCATCTTCGTAAAATACTAATTCATAGAATCGGACCCTTGTTTCAAGAATTCATTTCCTCAAGAAGATCGAAAGCTTTGAAGGTATCAAAGATGGCAGTTAATTTGGTTATATATTTTATGTCCCTGTTTACCCCATAATTATGCTTGATTGATAAGAATCGACCTGATAACTGTATGATTTATGAGTTGATTGCGTAGTGAGCAGTTCTTGGTTTACGATTCTGCATTTGCATGATTTACCACTCGAATTGATATTTATATTCTTTGCTTTGCATGATTCTTAGGTGATGTCATTTTGGGAGAATAAGGGAAATCGGATCAGAGCTATTGGGTAGAAGCATGGGCTAGAGAGAAGATAGATATCTGCTAAAACTAGAAAAACCCGGCTCAGTCGCGGAGAGATCCATTAGGCCACGGCGTGGACGGGGAGACGCATCACCGACCTTACACACGAGTTTTAAGTCAGCTAGGGGTTTGTATATTGTAGAGTCGACTAATAGGCTATATAAAGCATGTAGCAGTTGTATGAACACACATGAACAAAAAAAAAATATTTGAGAGTTATTCAATAAAGCTTATGTGATTTGAGTTCTTGAGCTAGTCTTTTTATTCCTTTTTCACCGAGAAATAAACTAGCTTGAGTTGATCAAGCTAGTCCCCATTACCGAGGTATGAAGATTTGAACGTTCCTTCGTATTTTTTTATATATGGTAGATTAGCTATGAATCAACGCGTTGTTAACTAATCTTCATGATTAACGCACTGTAATTTACCAGTTAACTAGAATCGTAATATGTAAACCTAGAATATAGGATTCGCCGCACTCATTGTGGAGGCGGTCTTTCTTGATCTTTGTGAGGCAACCTAAAAGCCCCTAATTTTGAGGGTTCTCTGCGCCGGTCGTGTTTGATTTTCGTGTTTAACTACGTGTGTCGACGGCTGACCTGGTATTTGTTATCGTAAATTAGCATGAAGGAACATTGTTGAAGTGCTAATTAGGACATAGTTAAACAATCTCTGTGCATCGCAAGTTATTGTCGGTGGTCGCTTTAGATGAGGTTTTGGTTCATCCCGACGCCCTTAATTCTCAATGTTAATAGAAACTAAGGTAGGTTAATCGCACATGGGTGCCAAACTGTCTAAACAATTAAAAGCATGAAAAATTATGGGATAGCACCCGTAGATGAATAATATGAAAACTTACGAATCTAGTATACTGGGAAATTAAAAAGTGGTTAGTTATGGAAGATTAGTTACGTCAAGCTAAGTGGATTGTTGGGAGGGAGGGATAGTAGTTTTATTTTGTTTTCTTTTGGTCAACGACCACTATTTGTCTTAGTAGCCATGCCTTGGTACTTTTACTCGATGAATTTAATCATGTCTCCGTGTGATTGATCTTTGTTCGTTTGTTGTACTACGATGGACCTAGTCCTCTTGCTAGTAGAAGTGGCCAACGTGCGATAAACCAACACTAAAAAACGATCAACAGGATTCTTCCATACAACATTGGCATTCCTAAAATACAACAAACTCTGAGAAACAATGTTCTTTACTGAACTCCAGATCCATGTGCTCACACATCATATCACATTGTCTCTATGCCTGGAAGTCAGCAGAACATACTTCTTGTTTTTTTTTATTGTACCATCGACGAACTCATACTTGTTCTTTGTGATTAATGTCATTTCCATGGACATCTTCAATGGATGATATTTGTTACCATTCATTGATGGGTGAACTAATACAAATGATGGGTTTTCATTGGGATAAAGATGAAAGAGACCGGAGGGACACAATTTTTGCTTTTTCGCTGCTATGGCTAACAAGAATTATCAAAGTAAATCCCATAAAAACTCGATCAAAAACTATATTTACAAAAAAAAAAACTACAAAGTGTTTCACTTTACACTCTTAATAATCTATGAAATTAGCAACTAGAACGTTAAGAATACTTCAAGATTCTCCAAAAACTACAGAACTTCAAATTAGCACACAAAACTCTCTGATACCATGTTGAAATTGATAAAATTGAAAATACAAGACAAAATAAAATGTCGAATTCTCATGAATCAGTAAAATAATCAAATTAAATTACATGGTGTTGATGTTGAGTATTGATAGATGATACTCCTCATAAGTCAGTTAAAAGTTATTACAAGCGGTTATAACAAAAAATATTTGAGTTTTCTTCAGCTTTGTCTTCTCAACTGAAAACGCTCAGCTGAGTCATCAGGTCTGAAGTCCTCACGTATGAAATACCGCTGCTGATTCTTCACGTCTATTTTTGTTGAGCTCACTGATTCAAGTCTGAATTTGATATCATAAGTGTTTGCACATCCTACTTGCATCCAACACTCTTCTATCTACATTATACATGTTAACACTTCTTCTCGGCTGAATTGTCTTATACTCAGCTGAATTCTTCTTGTTTACACAGTAGAATAAGTCTTGATAATATATCCGTTGTAGATCTTGATAAATTTTTGGATTATCTGAATTCTAGCTGTTTGATCCACCAGTAATTAGCCATTGCCCTGAAAATATTTCTGACATCTTGAACATTTCTTGTACGAAATGATAAGGTCCTTTTGTTTGTTTGTTATGCAATTTCAACCTCGGTGTAGAATTTCGACATCCTTGCCGCATTAAATGCTTTTTCACTTTATCCGTGTCTATTCAAATTGAACGTTAAACTTGTATTTTTCGAGTCCACAAATACTTGAACATCATAAGTAGTCTTATGATCTGATCATTTAGATATACTCATTTGATATGAGCTTATTCTTTTGATCTGGACTATTCTCTTGTAACGTCCTTTAGTAATTTGGATTATCTTTTGATCATGTCTTCTTTTTTTGCTTAGAACCAATGATCTGAATCTTGTCGGATGATCTGTATTTTGTCTTGTGAATCTGACGGATTTCGATCACTAGTATTTCGTATATTATCATCAATCATATGGTCCAATATTCATAGCCACTTCCAGGGCTTCTACCTTTATCTGTAATATCCAAACTACCCTTACTAAATCAATAGAACTCGAGTTGATGCCGACCAAGCACCTTCATAAAAATTTCTACTAACCGATCCTTCGTGAGGCACATACGAAGGACTAATCAACCCATCCGTGATGGCGCGTCACGCCGCAGTGACAATCCGCCTCGATATGCTTCGTGCATTCGTGAAAGACCGGATTCTGTGCGATGTATAAGGCTGACTGGCTATCACAAAAAAGACGAATTCCAGGAGGGTGCCGCACCCCCAGCTCACCAAGTAATTGTTTCAACCATTTCAACTCACATGTCACCGAGGCCATAAAACAATATTATGCTTCAGCTGAGGACCGAGAAACCGTTGTCTATTTCTTGGACTTCCAAGAGATCGGCGAAAGTCCGAGAAACAAAAACCAACCACCGCCACTCTCATAAATTTGCCAGTCGTATTCGTAAGTGCGTATTTTTAGGATATCCGTTTGGAAAGAAGGGGTGGGCCTTATTGCTGGATATACAGAAACCCGAATCCGAATCTGATCCATAATTGGATCGTCAGACCTGATTCACAGCACCGATCGAGGCATTCGATCGTGCACCGCGGAAGCTACGAATTAAATTCGCATACGATTTAACCAGATTTAATTCACATGATTAATTAATATTACTACAAGAAAGTTAAAGATTTACCCAACAGAAGAGAAGCCTTGATCTTCCAGATTGTATCTCCAAACGACGACTGGTAGATGTCGATCCTCGTAGTAGAGCCTCCTTGAATATGCTCAAGAAAGAAAACAAAATTTCTGTCTTCAAAACAAAACTGGCGTCCCCTTTTTTTTTACAAAATGGCGTTGGATAAATACTATTTTGTGTTGGGAGAACCTCTCTATAATAACCAATAGTTTGAGAGTTTATCTTATATACACAAATTTATCTTTTCAAAAAATAAAACAATTATCCAATAAGAAAACAAATTTCCTATTTATCCAATAAAACACTAATTTCTTATTTATAATTATTTAACACATAAATAATTATATTATCCACGTTGTAATTAATTAGGAGAAAATTTCATTTCCCAAAATCAATAAAAGTGGTGCCATTTTTATGCCAATTGGGATAATAGAAAAAGTCTTTTCTATTTTACATATTATTTACCAAATAAATAATATTCGCATATTCATTAAATAGACCAACTATTTAATTTATTCTCGAGGTTCCACAAAACGAGAAAACACTCGCGTGTTAGGAGCCAACCCGGGGACCATGGACCTATAACCATTAGCTACAATAAATTGAATAAATCATTCATTGACAGAATATTTCTACTCAACTTATTAATTCCGGAATTACGCCACCATAAATCCGAAACTGAACTCTAACGATTATAAATATAACTTATTCTCAAAGCGTCGAGTCAATAAGTGTCCATTGATATAATCATTACATATAGACTAACCCTCCATAGACTATCCGTAATGAAGCGGGAATGTTTCTGTAAACCTTCTTCATTACATCTTATCCTTATTTACTATTAATCCACTAGTGATCAATTAGTTCATAACCAATATGAACTCGGCCGATCGATCAGTTTCTAGGATCAACAAATAAGGGGATTGTATTTCTGCTCCCGTGGGAAGGAATGAATTCCATATCCGTGAAACACACACTCCTCACTCATTCTAGAATAGTGTCAACGTGAAAGTGATTCGGATCGCGTCTCTTAGCAATCCTTAACGAACACATCAAACCCTATCTTGAAACAAGTAGGAGTATGCAATCACTTCAGGATTAAGTTTAATCCATATATGATCATTTTATGATTTAATGAGATTTCTCAATCACGGAATTGTATGAGAAATGCAGATTAAATCGGTCCAAATTCCATATGACTACATCATATATAAATGCCCCACTTAGATAACCAATATCGACGGTCCGGATAAGACGGTCACACCTTAAAGTGTTCTAGGTGCATTAGTGGTGGTTTAATCAATAGACATCATACTTTGATTAAGTTCACCACAGACTAACAGTTTAAGTGTATAACCATAAATTAATCCTCGCGTGTGACACACACTGTGGCAATATTCAACATCTTTGATAAGTCATTTGAGGTTCAAAGAGGCATCTGAACTCTTGAACTCATGTGCCGGATTTTCTGTGGTACACTTTATTTATTTATAAAGAGACATATTAATTGTAGTACATACAAACAATTAATATGTCAAACTCTAGTCATAGACATAGCTTTTACTCGAGTTCACTTTATGTCATAGACATTTATTATGTAAGAGACTAAAAAGCATCTAGCCTCGTTTATAGCTTTTACTTTTTCTATGAAAGGTCACTATCTTGTCTGCAGGACCTTTCAAACTCCTCAATTGTATCTACATATACTCCACATTATCAATGAATAAAAGATAAGTTGAAGTTTACTCTTGTGTTAACACATTCTCAAACTCTCTTCATGGTATCGGAGCCATTTGTGTTCTAACTTTTCATTTGCAAAACTCATATTTCGAAGAATGTCTTCCACATCCGACATTACTTCAACCTCGTGAGACTCAAGACCTCACCGACTCCGGGAGTAATTGACAACTCCTCTTCTTATACAAACCATAGACTTGATGGTAACAACTATCTCTGTTATGGTCAAGCGTCTATGAAAATGTATATTTCGGACAAAGTAAGATGGGATACTTGTGCGAACAAAACTCAGACTCTTGAACCGACCCCGTTTTGAAGCATGGGACACGACAAATAATCAACTCATGACCATCCTCACGAGGTCAATGACAAAAGAGATAAGTGAAAACTTTATGATGTATGATACTGCCAAAGAAATCTAGGATAATGCCAGAGATCTTTACTCCAAGAAGGATAATACATCTGAGGTATATGAACTGTAAGCTCAGATTCAAACTTGCGTGCAAGGGGATATGTCTCAGAACTCAATATTTCAATCAACTATCTAAGGCTTGGCAACACTTAGATATGTTAGAAACTCACTCTTGGAATGATGTCAAGGATGTCGCTCTTTATAAAGACATCATAGAAAAGAAGAGAGTATTCAGTTCCTCACCTGGGTGAATCCTACTCTTGATGATGTTAGAGGAAGAATTCTTGCCACCAAACCTCTTCCAAATCTCAAATCCATGTTTCTTTGAGGTCAAACATGAAGAAAGTAGGAGAAAAGTCATGCTTTTGAAATCCCCTACTGACAACCCTACTGAAGGTGCCGCCTCATTGATCGCCGAAGAAGGCCGCTTTGAGGTTCTTTGAACATACAAAGTTCTCTTGAGAAAATCGAAAGCGTTTCGTGATCACTGCAAACGCACAAATCACACCAAGGACAACTGCTGGAAGCTCCATGGCAAGCCTAACTCCTCAAAAACCTCAAAACCTATCAGGGAAAGTCAAGGCAGACACATCGGTGAGAGAGAATGACAACCGGATGAATGCTCGATTTGTTTGATTCAAAGCCTTCTGAATCAACAAAAAGGAAGGTAGTCACTCTACCGATGTTGCTACTCATACTCATACTGAGTAAATTCTACTCTTCCCTTAGCAATGAAACATGGATTGTTGATTTCAGGGCATCCTCCCATACGATTGGTAATAAAAACCTTATAACCAACTATATGCCTTGTCACCAAATCCATAACATTAAAAGCTGGCCGATGGATCTATCTCTCGTGCAAAAGGTGTTGGAAATGTTAAACTCACTAATAAGATATGCCTACAGGATGTCCTATTTGTTCCAAACTTAGACTCGCAATCTTATATCTCACAAGAGACTCACTAAAGATTTGAATTTTGACCGTTGTTTTTAAGGAAAATCGGTGCACATTCCAGATCCTACTTCACAGTGAAGTGATTGGGAAGGCTAAACCTGCATTTGGATTGTTTTCGGTCAACCTCTTTGAAGACAAGGCGTAAGATCAAGATCCGCCTCAGCAGCCTGCTCCCAGACTTTAGACAATATCATGTTATGGCATTATAGATTAGGACATCCAAGTTTTGGTTACTTAAAATCTTTAACTCTGAATTGTTTAAAGGATGTAATGAATGACCTTCAATGTGATATTTGTCAATTTGCTAAACTTACAAAACTGTATGCTAAGTTACCTCATTTGCATTCCTCACCCTTCACCTTAATACACGGTGATGATGTGGGGACCTCTAGGTGAAAAGTATAACAGGAAAAGGTGGTTTGTCACCTTTATTGATGATCATACCAGAACACTTGGGTTTTTAATGAAAGACAAATCTGAAGTTGGCCCTATCTTTCAAGAATTTTATCATATGGTCTCCACTCAATTTGATACTAAGGTCAAGATCTTAAAGACTCGATAATGCTCTAGAATACTATGAGTCTAATCTCAGTACCTTCTTGATAGATAGAGGAATTGTTCATATCAAGTAGTTGTGTGGAAACACCTCGTGAGAATGGGGTTCTTTGAGAGGAAGAACAGTGCACTACTGGAAATGGCAGATCAATCATGTTCACCACACATGTTCCTAAATATATGTGGGGTGAAGCTTATACTGACCGCAACTTATTTACTCAACAGACTTCCAGCAGAGTGTTAGGTTTCAAAACTCCACTCCAAACCCTACCGACCACACACTCCCGCCATCATCTTGTTTCCCAGTTGCCTCCAAAGATCTTTGGTTGTCTTTGTGTTTGTGTATATCCATGCTCAACACAGTATAAACTTGATCCTAAAGCTCACAAGTGCATTTTCCTAGGTTATGCCAAGGGCGAAAAGGTTACAAATGTTATTCCCATCAAAAGAAATTTTACAATTCTATGGATGTAAAATTCTTTGAAAGGACCCTTATTACAAGCAAAACTCTTGAGCCATTCATCGATGGAAACACGATTGAAATTGACCTAAACCCCTTCACTCAAAGCAAACTCTTAACCCTCAAAGAACTCATCGATCCTCCGCAGATCGAACTTCAAGACCCTACCGACTCTCTACACCCTAATACTCCTCAAAGAACCTCCCGAACAAGAGTATATCGACCCAGAGCCTGCCGATCCCGAGCTCATCGACACTCAAAGCAATCTACAGATCCTCAAAGCACTGGCCGACATTGATGATAGGCCTATTGCTCTTAGGAAGGGAAAGAGATCATGCATCGATCACTCTATTCATTCTTATGTATCTTATGATAAGTTATCTCCGCTTTGCCATGTTTTCACAGGACTGGACTCTCACTCTATTCCTAAAAATATTCGTGAGGCCCTTCAAAATGATAAATGGAAAGGTCTTTGTTAAAACAGAGATGACAACACTACGGATAATCATACTTGGGATTTGACACCTCTCCCACAAGGGCAAGAAAGATCGATTGCAGATGGTTATTCACTATAAAATACAATGTCGATGGCACTATTGACAAGTACAAAGCCGATTGGTAATTGTGGATTCACTCAAACTTATGGCATTGACTATAAGGAAACTTTTGCACCAAGTGGCAAAACTCAACACCGTCAGGGTTCGATCTCTCTAATTTGTCCAACTTGGTCGGCCTCTTCACCAATTGGACATCAAAAATGCTTTTCTAAATGGGGACCTCACCGAGGAGGTTTATATGAATGTACCTCCTGGTTTTATCAATCCTCATACTCAAGGCAAGGTGTGCAAGCGAGGAAATCTCTATATGGCTCAAGCAATCACCAAGGGCATGGTTTGGAAAATTAACAAATTGTGGTCAAAGCTGCTGGATATCACCAATGCAATTCGATCACACTATGTTCATCAAGACAACCAACCGAAGAGGTCTATTATTATTGTCTATGTGGATGATATCATCCTCACTGGAGATGACTCTACCGAGATCCAACATTTGAAGACTCTCTTTGGCAAAGGTGTTTGAGGTGAAAGACTTGGGTTTTCTCAAATATTTTCTTGGCATGGAAGTAGCAAGAAACAAAGAAAGGCATTTCTGTCTCCAAAGGAAATATGTAATTGGATCTGCTTTGAAGGAAAGCGGCATCTTTGGGGTGCAAACCGCTATATCCCCTGTAGACCCCAACCATACCCTACTACATGGTGACATTGTTTGCCGAGAAAGAACAATATCAAAGGCTTGTAGGAAACTCATCTACCTCTCCCATACAAGACTCGATATTGCATATGGTGTCGATCTGGTTAGTCGGGTTCATGCATTGCCCTCATCTTGAGCAACATTGGGATGCAGAATTAACTAGAATCTTGAGGTATTTAAAGTCCACTCTGGCCAAGGGTTACACTTCACCAAGTCTGGTGATAGATCCATCAAGCGTCTACACCGATGCCGATTGGCCGGGCCGCCACATAGATAGAAGGTCGACCACAAAGCTCTTGCTTCTATGTATGGGGCAATCTTGTTACTTGGAGGAGCAAGAAACAACCCATCGTGGTTCAGAAGCGATCTTTGGTCGAACTCAGGGCACTTGTCTTAGGCATTTGTGAAGCTCTTTGGCTCAAAAGAGTACTTCCATGAACTTCAAGCAGACCTCTTCAAAGAACCTATCACACTCTCTTTGTGATAATCACTCAAAGACTATGCATGGCAGAGGATCCATCCATCATGACAAAACAAAACATGTGGACATTGACAGACACTTCCTAAAGGAATGATTGATGCCAAGATTATCCGGCTCCAGTATGTTCCCTCCATGAGACAAAATGCGAGATATTCTCACCAAAGCTATTCCACCTCTCATGTTCAAAGAGACTAAGTAGCAAACTTGGTTGCATCAACATATCTGACCAGCTTTGAGGGGTGTGGCAATATTCAAACATGTTGATAAGTCTCACGAGGTTCAAGCAGGTCTCGAACTCTTTGAACTCATGTGCGGATTTTACGTGTACACTTTATTTATTTATAAAGAGACATATTAATTGTAGTACATACAAACAATTAATATGTCAAACTCTAGTCATAGACATAGCTTTTACTCGAGTTCACTTTATGTCATAGACATTTATTATGTAAGAGACTAAAAAGCATCTAGCCTCGTTTATAGCTTTTACTTTTTCTATGAAAGGTCACTATCTTGTCTAGGACCTTTCAAACTCCTCAATTGTATCTACATATACTCCACATTATCAATGAATAAAAGATAAGTTGAAGTTTACTCTTGTGTTAACACATTCTCAAACTCTCTTCACACACTAAGTTATATGGCTACATATGATACAACTTAGGGTTTTCAGTAGTGTATTACTTATAAGCACGAAGCAAATAATAAGATGGGAATAAATCTGTCATTTATTAATTATAAAAAAAATTACGTAAATTGTCTTTCGGACGCTACTTTCAACAATCTCCCATTTGCCCGTATAGACAAGCAACAATTGTCTTTCGGGCACTACATCCAACAATCTCCCACTTGCCCATAAGGACAAACAACAATTGTTTTTAGAGCACCACACCCTTATTATATTTAACCACAGCATTCTCCAATTTGCTCTAAAGCAGATGAGACATACCTCTCAGTCTCATACCTGCCAAGCTCTTATCATTGACATTAGATGCCATGCGTCTTGGTAAACTGATAAGTTAGGTTGTCGGATCGAGGCGATCTTTAGGACCGAAACGTCGCCTCTCTGCACGGTCTGTCTGATCAGGTGGTACTCTCTCAATATGCTTTTGACCTCTTGTGGATTGTGAAGATCATTTGCATGAGCTACCTTTCAATCAAGCTTACACAAGTAAAATGGTATCGGCTCATCGAGACCTGGAATCACTTCCCGATCCAACGAAGAACTTCTCAAGCCACACTGCCTCTTTAGTTGCTCCGAAAGCTGCTATGTATTCGACTAACAGAGTCAAATTGGCAGTGATGGATTGCTCCAGACTATAGCTCCATCACTATGAGTAAACACTGAGGCCGGGATCGACTTATGATCACCCTTAATCCGACTGAATGTCAGAATCAGTGTAGTTAACAATACGCAGTGTTTGTACCCGAATATACAACCATATAATTCCTCGTTCTCTAAAGGTACTTGAGGATGCACTATACTGCTACTCAACGTTCGAATCCAAGATACGACTTTAATTTACTTTTAATAATCTGACATTCTCTATCCACTAGAGAATTTATCCCATTTTCTCTTTATCCAAAGACTAAGAGAATTATTCCGTGAGGGTTGGGTAGGAAACCTCTCGTTGAATGTTGCCTATGAAAATGCATTATTTCATCTTAACCAATAAGATGGATGGGATACGGCCAACAACTTGTTCTCATGAATTCAACCGAATCGATTTCTAAGAATATAGTCCACTTATCTGATTTAGAAAAGCATTGGCTTGTCAGTTCCAGACTTCAGATAACACACCCATGTTGTGCATAACTGTTACAGTGTTACCTTGCATTAACACTAAATTTCACTACTTTACCAATATTGATTTCCTAGTCTATAGAAGACTCATTAATATTCTAGTTAAACCCACACATTTCAAACATGTGGCTTTTAATGACCTAGAGGCTTGCTTTAATCCACCGATGGATATAAGCGTAGGCAGTCAATCTGCCATTGGCTTTAAGCTAAAAACATTTCTGTTTCGAACGAATTCAAGCTCCGTTGTACGGCACAAAAGTTCCAGGGCATCACCCCTGGTAATCTTTCTACTTTCCAACGATCAAGAAAGGCTGAATGGTGAGAAAGTTTCTGGGCACCACCCATGTTTAACTCTTTACTTGTCAGTGAATTACCCCTAGACCACTAAGCTTTGCTTTGAAAGATAAACTTTCTCATTCATTCATCTATTCTTCACGTAGATCCAATTACTCCCTGTGGCTTGAGACACTCAGGTGGTTCTACAAGATTGTGAACAGAACTGGAGTACCAAAACTCCATTTACACGTTTATGGCTTTAAACCAACCTCTTATTATCATTCTATACAGCCTTCCCAAAAAGACCATAGGTGATCATTCACCCCCAGCAGACTGTAAAGTCTGCATAATCACAGTGGGTCAATGGTTAAACCATACTCCCACTGCATTTGGGTGGATCGATATTCTAATCTGGTGTATTAGTATTTATCAGCGTAACCCCCAACAACCAATGTTGGACGTGGTCTGATTAAATCTGATAGTAACTCCTTGAGTAACATTACTTCAAGGTCCAAGGTTGTTATATATACATTCTTCTAAAGAGGTTGTGACAGTACAACCGTCATTATCCGATCTTCAGAATCTTATAACCAACCTTCACTTATTGCACTAACATATTTCAGGAACAGTCCCCATCTGAACGTGTATGAAAAATCTCCAGTCCTACCTTCAAGCACTAATGCTAAATGCCTCTATTTGCGGAAGTGGAGTAAATGTACTTCACTCATCATCCACAAATTCATAAGCATCTTCTAAGGTAGATTTCTCGGGTTTACATGATAATGCGAACTGTTATTTTGCAATCAATATCTTAATCGAGTCAAGTAGTGTATTATAGCATATCAATAACTATATAAGGCAATCCATGGTTCATCCTTTCAGCGAAATCATTTCACTCGGATGTAAGCCGAGCATCAGTGCCAAAAACTATGCTTTAGCCTATATCTGAGCATGGAATACTCTCTTCTCTGGTAATATCAGAGATTACTCAAGATATTCAAATATACTAATCGGTGTTTCGAGCTACTATCAGACAAATTGTCCACTACTCAAAAGCTCCCACTAACTCGTATCTTCATAAGACCCCGAAGGTCAATACGAACAAGCTATGATACTTCTTTACCTCTATTACCCTTTCCTAATTGAAAGGTTACTTAGTCATTTTTCCTTTGAGACTGTGTTCTGAGACTGGGAGATAGGAATCAGCCTTAGCCAGTCTTCAGATCTTATCTTTAGGACACATGCACTAATTAATAGATGCTGAAGAATCGTTTATCTTAATATGGAAACCATTTGTCTTAATAACTTATGATGTGTTACATATACATTTTTCAGCATTACTTAGTGGTTCTGACTTTATCAGACAAAAGTCCGAGTCTCAGAATCGTATACAATGTCATATTCACTTTCTTTAAGGCAACTATATTATCGATTTGAAAGTGAATCCATTCGTTCCAGCGAATCTGAAAATAGAAATTAAATTTCTATGATATTCAAAGATTAAAATCAAATTTCTTTCCTTATATCCTCCCACTATCTTAATGAAATAATCGCCGTTGTCTACTATTCATCATGAATGCCCAGCTACCTTGTTCTTACAAAAGAACTTTAGCTTTTGAGTCAAAATTACTCGGTTAAGAAAGTCTCTAAGGATTCATAGGTTAGTGATCCGGAATCACTTTTCTTATCCTATACTTTCTTTCATTAATGTTTCGGTTTAGCCTTTAACTTATTTAGTTTAGATGACTTACACTTGTAGACATTCTTTCCCATTCTTGGATTTCTTTAAAGGAAATGGCCGCGAACTAGCAGTTCATTTGAGTACACACTACTCGTGAACTATGGGATGTCCAGTGAGATTGATGCCAAATCATTCTCGTCATCTTTGAACTAATTTTAATTTGTCTCCCGTTCAAACCGATTGACAGCAGTGACATACTTATCAATGTCACTTAAATTTGAAGGCTCTAGAGGAGAATCCTCTACCGAAAATTAATTTGCATTCTCGATTATTGAGTTCAACATTTTTGTTACTTTTCCACTTTTACGAAGTCATCATCAGTCAATTTTTAATTACTTAAGAAGTCTAGTCACCTTGAGATGATATGTAGTTGAAAAATAAATTATGACAGAAATATAAATCAAATCATACACCACAACAAATAATGATTTTAGGAATTATAAACGTGATGTCATGCATGCAGTTTATCCTACCATTCCAAGGATTTAATCTCACACCCCAGTGCCGCCAACGGGTAGGTCAAAGAGGTGACGATTAAATTGAGACAATCTCTCTCAAAAATTAACCGAGAATCAGACATCCCGATTTAATTGTTGACTACCTTCCTTTTGCAGCCAAGATATTTCCAAAAATACATTTTAGAGTGTGACCTACTGTTTCAGATTTTTAAGTAGACCCCGAGTATGCTGCCGAAGGGTAGGTTAGTGACCCGACGAGTACTATCCTTTCGAAAACCAAGCCTTGAATTTTGATAGCGATGAAGGCCATCCGAAGAGGGCCGAAATCAAAGCGGCACAAGGCGTCACCATTCTCTCACGGTGCTTGTGTCAACAATAGAGGCCGAGGGGTCGGTTTTCACCTTCCCCGCTCCCACTCGTTATTTGAAAATTGTGTAGTCTCATTAGGATTTTAGAATTTTCTAATAATCCAAAAACAATAGATCATGAATATTTAATTTAATCCTCCCACTAGTTTGTCGGTTTCAAATACCGTCTAACTAGTGTCACTATATTGACGATTTTCCAATTTTATGGATTAAAATTCCTATGTGTAGACACTACACAAATAAAATTCACCAAGAATTTTATAATCCTAGTACATTAGGACTTGTTAAATTTTCAATAATTCGAAAAACAATAAATCACGAAATTTAAAGCTTCCACTAGTTTATCGGTTCCAAATACCGTCTAACTAATGTCACCTTATTCATGATTTTCCAATTTTCCGATGTAGAAAATTCTTGTGCAGACACTACACAACAAAAATTCACCAATGAATTTTATAGTCCTAATATTGTAATGATAAAAATTTTGGATCTCGGAATTTTTCCAATAATCCGAAAAATAATAAATTATGAAAAGCAATCACCAACTTATCGGCTCCGAATACCATCTAGTTAGTGTCCATCTTTTAACGATTTTCCAAATTTTCGGTTATTAAAATCCTATTTATGTAGACACTACATAATTAAATCCCCGAAGGATTTAAGATCATGAAATCAAACTTACCCCGTAAATTTTATTTTTATAATGTGAATTTTATATCCAGATAAAATTCCGTTTGCTTAATTAATTTAATTACCTAAATTAATTACGTGTTCATAAATGCCTAATTAATGCCAAAATTAATTATCTACATGTATGCATATGCTAGGACTGGAATTCATGAATATGATGCATAACATTGTTATATCACATAAATAATCACATAAGAAAATAAATGCGAAAAAGTAAACCACTGAGATGGACCGTTGGTACCTCGTATCTAATCTAGAAATCTAAAATTTAATAAATAAATAAACCCTACGTTTAAAGGATTTACTAATCTCTAATAGATCATACCGGTGCTCGCTATAATAATAAACTGCTCCGTTTCTTGAACAAACGAGCTCCCAGCCGAGGTTGTTGGACGCATCTTCTCTGACCGTGGTAGCACATGTTTGAATCCCCTTAGCTGCATTATTTTCATTCAAAATAAGGAACTTTTTCTGGAAAACTCCAAAAAATCACATCCATGGAAAATCGAACCTAGGTCTTCATGACATAAAAACCGCATCTTCACCACCACGCCGGCGTGTTTATTGTGAGGATACTCCACGGAAATATATAAAAACAACAATGCGGCCGAAATATATTTACAATAGATCTAACGGTAACAAGTACCAACCTCAATCCATCTCGTCAACCAAAACATTCAATCACGCATATATATATTAAATGTATAAAAGATGTAATTTTTATTCAATTTCACTCCTTATTAATCAATTATGCAATCAATATCGCAAAATCGCTTTACCTGGCTCTGATCCCACATGCTGGATATACAGAAACCCGAATCCGGATCTGATCCATAATTGGATCGTCATATCTGATTCACAGTACCGATCGAGGCACTCGATCATGCACATCGGAAGCTACGAATTAAATTCGCATGCGATTTTACCACGATTTAATTCACATGATTATTTAATATTACTACAATAAAGTTAAAGATTTACCCAAAAGAAGAGAAGCCATGATCATCCGGATTGTATCTCTAAGCGACGACTGGTGGACGTCGATCCTCGTAGTATTTCCTCCTCGAATATGCTCAAGAAAAACCTAATTTTTCTTTTTCCCAATTGCTAAGACAATAAAACAAAATTTCTCTGTCTTTAAAACAAATCTGGCGTCCCCTTTTCTACAAAACGGCGTTGGATAAAAACTATTTTGTGTTATACACACAAATTTATCTTTTCCTTTAAAGAAAAATAAAACAATTATCTAATAGGAAAACAAATTTCCTATTTATCGAATAAGAAAATTGATTTCTTATTTATAATTATTTAACACGTAAATAATTATATTATACACATTATAATTTAGGAGAAAATTTCTTTTCCCAAAATCAATAAAATATAGCGCCATTTTTATGCCAACTGGGATAATAAAAAATGTCTTTTCTATTTTACATATTATTTACCAAATAAATAATATTCGCATATTCATTAAATAGACCAACTATTTAATTTATTCTCGAGCTTTCACAAAACGAGAAAACACTCGCGTGTTAAGAGCCAACCCGGGGACTATGGACCTATAACCAGTAGCTACAATAAATTGGATAATACATTTAATCGAACAAAATATTTCTACTCAACTTATTAATTCCGGAATTACGCCACCATAAATCCGAAACTGAACTCTATCGATTATAGATATAACTTATTCTCAAAGCGTCTAGTAAATAAGTGTCCGTTGATATAATCATTACATATAGACTAACCTTCCATAGACTATCCGTAATGAAGCCGGAATGTTTCCGTAAACCTTCTTCATTACATCTTATCCTTATTTATTATTAACCCACTAGTGATCAATTAGTTCATAACCAATATGAACTCGGCCGATCGATCAGTTTATAGGATCAACAAATAAGGGGATTGTCTTTCTGCTTCCCGCAGAAAGGAATATATTCCATATTAATGAGACACACACTCCTCACTCATTGCAGAATAGTGCCAACGTGAAAGTGATTCGGACCGCGCCTCTTAGCAATCCTTAACGAACACATCAAACCCTATCTTGAAACAAGTAGGAGTATGCAATCACTTCAGGATTAAGGTTAATCCATATATGATCATCTTGTGATTTAATAAGATTTCTCAATCACATGATTATATGAGAAATGCAGATTAAATCGGTCCAGTCCTTTATGACTACATCATATATAAATGCCCCACTTAGATAACCAATATCGACGGTCCGGATATGACGGTCACATCTTAAAGTGTTCTGGGAGCATTAGTGGTGGTTTAATTAATAGACCCCATATTTTGATTAAGTTCACCACAGACTAACAGTTTAAGTGTATCACCATAAACTTAATCCTCGCGTGTCACACACACTAAGTTATATGGCTACATATGATACATTTAGGGTTTTCAGTAGTGTATTACTTATAAGCACGAAGCAAATAATAAGATCCAACACTTATATGACTCAGATACGGAGGAGATATTCATTTCCCATGATGTCGAATTTTTTGAACATGTTTTCCCTTTTGCTCACCAAGCCGAGGAGGGTGCGACCTTGTCCCTCCCTTACCCTTTTATCGACGATGTTGGGATAGTGGATCGGGAGTTCGATCTCTCTCCTTCTACCAGAGATGCACCCTTGCCGGATCCTTCAGTTGAGGGGGGACGGACGTGACAGTTGAAACAGGTAATACGGAGAATACTACCGTACCCTCACCGCAACCTCGACAACCAGGTGATGGTACGGGTGAGTTAGGCAGAGGTAGACAAAGAAGATTCCAAATTTTAGGTTTCAAGATTACGTGACACAAACATTGGTTGGACAAAAAAGTCCTACATCACGCTCTTCTGCTCCATCAGTTTTCTCAGGTACTCCGTATCCTCTTATGCACTTTATAAATTATGACATGTTTTCTGACAAACACTAGATGTTTCTTGCTGCTATTACAGTTGGGAATCCTCCGAATCCTTTAAGGAAGCGGTTAAACATGAAGGATGTCGTAAGGCCATGACAGGAGAGATTCGGGCTCTCGAGGATCATGGCACATGGGTGTTGGCATCACTTCCCACTGGAAAAAAGGCGTTGGGGAGTAAGTGGGTATAGACCGAGAAATACGACAAAAATGGGGTACTACAACGATTGAAATCTCGTTTAGTCGCGTTTGGACACCATCATGAAGAAGGGATTGACTACACCGAGACGCTTGCTCTTGTGGCCAAGATGGTCACTGTTCGTACTTTTCTTAGTGTTGCAGCTGTGAAGAAGTGAGGCATTCATCAGATGGATGTGCACAACACATTCTTACATGGGGATTTGCAGGAGGAAATCTACATGAAAATTCCTCCTGGGTTTGAGTAGAACAAATTGAATTTGGTTTGCATGAGGAAGTCTTTGTATGGGTTGAAACAGGCACCGAGGTACTGGTTTGCGAAGCTGACTTCGGCTTTACGTGAGTATGGTTTCCGGCAGTCTTATTCTGATTACTCGTTATTTAGTCTGCATCGTGACAATATACAATTACATGTTCTTATTTATGTTGATGGTATGATCATCGCCGGAAATGATAAGGTTGCCATGACGATTTTTAAAGATTACTTGCTCAAGTAATCTTTAAAAACCGTCAAGGCAACCTTATCATTTCCGGCGATGTTGGGACAGATTGCCCACACTTGAGGGGGGGTGTTGGGACAGATTGTCCACACTCTTAATGTATAAGAAATAAAGTAGCATCTTTACTACCACCAATTGGTTTTAGTACAACGGTAAGCGCTTGATCTTAATGAAGAACGATTTAATTTCTTTAGCAGCATATTTTGGGATCACCATATTTGAATTGTTTGAAATTTTCATAACATTCTTTTTTACCTCAAGTTTTCATCACACATGAGTTACTTCAAGTCATCACAATTGACTTCCTCAAAATAAACTGATTTTTAAGTTGCTTTCTTTCGCTTCTTCAAATATTTTAGTTTGAGTTTGATCCCTCAATTTTCAGTTTTAATCTTCAATTTTGAGTATGATCCCTCAATTATTTTGTCTACTACCCTAAGTATGATCCCTCAGTTCTTCGATATTCTACATCGAGTCCGATCTCTCGGTTCCTCAGTGTCTTACACTGAGTTTGATCCCCAGTCATATGATATTCAGTCAAGAACTGGTCTAGAATCTTAATCTTTTGATTAGCTTCAACATTGGATCTGGCAGACTTACTCTATTGAAAACCTATTAGATTTCTATCATAATGATTAGTCTGATCAACCCATACAAATTCAGGTTTCTAGTAAAGACTAATACAAAATCCCTCTAAGTCCTATTAGGTTTATATTACAATCGGTTTAAACCATTATATGAACTAAACTATCATAACGGATGCATTTCAAACTAACCTTTGTTCTCCAAATCTTTAAAAAAAAATTCATTCTCCAAATAAAACACTTAAATAAGTTATTAATTTAATTAGTATTCAAACGGAGATATTTATTATAGAGTAATGAAAGAGACACAATCAAACTGACACAACGAATGACACAATCTAATTTTTCATCTTTGATTTTGATGATCTTAATTGATTGTGATGTAGACTCATCAAAATCAAGGGTGAGAGCTTAGGTTATATCACTTGTTGTGTCGATTTGGTTGTGCCTCTATCATTGCCTTTTCTTGCATGAGATAATTATACTTTTAGTCCCTTATGTTTTTTTATTTTCTAAAAAGAAGTCTCTATCTTTCATTAAACACCTCTATGTATATGTTTTTGTTACGATAAAAACTATATGTTTAATTGTAACGATAAACACCTTTATGCATGTGTTTTTGTTACGAAAAACACTCCGTTTGTTCTCCTATAATTGTAACAAACACATATATAGAAGTGTTTATCGTAACAAAACACGTACATAATGTGTTTATTGTAAACCCCCCATTATTATAATGGTAGATATAAGTGTAATTATAATTTTCGGGTATTGAAATAAAATGTTTTCTCTCAAAAAAAAAAAAAAAAAAGGGAAAGAAAAAAGAAAAATAGAAGAAGCTGTGCAACTTTACGGTCGAACTCGAAGCTATCGTTTAAAATAAAATTATAGTTACAGCTACCTTACAAATACGGTCCGATGTACCCGAAAACTGCATCAGCCGGCCGACCGCCACGATCCCCCTGCACAAAGCCAACCAACCACCGAGACAGCGGAAGCTCAGCCGCATAGTTTCAAATTAACTTCTTCAAACAAGTAATGCAGTTACACATGGATTCATCTGATCACAATCCGGAACGAACCACCCAACCAGTCCAACAACCATACATCAACCCCAACACCAGCAATCCTCTCCAATTTACAATTCGTTTGCCCAATTCAAACCCTAACCCTAGTTCCAATTCAGCCAAAAATCCCGCTGATAACAGTTCCAGTTCAATCCCTGATTCAAATGTTAATTTGGTTCCTAATGAGTTATTTTCTGTACCTATTCCAAGAAAGCGTCGCCGAGGAAGGCCCCGGAATACGACGTCGTCAGTTAGCCAGGTATACAATTTACCTCCGTTACCTACTCCGAGTACGTCTTCATCTTCTTTAGGTTCATCTTCGGCTCAGTTCTTTTCAGATTATACTCCTAATAATCACGGTAACAAAAAAACTCTAGCAGCAACACCGTTACGAAATGTTAGTAGTGGTGTGTCTGAGGAAATTATTGTGATTAATCGAGAGGCTACATCTGAGGCGTTGACAGCTTTATCGGCTGGGTTCCCAGCTGATAGCCTCACCGAAGAGGAAATTGATGCTAAGGTTGTTTCAGCAGTGGGTGGTATCGAGCAGGTTAATTATATTTTAGTGAGAAACCACATAATTTCAAAATGGCGGGAAAATGTGTCCCAATGGTTGTCCAAAGATTCTTTTGTGAATATAGTGCCCAGTCATTGTGCTGGGTTATTGGATTCTGCTTATAATTATTTGACTTCACGCGGATATATCAATTTTGGGGTCGCTCCTGGGATTAAGGAGAAGATTTTAGCTGAGCCTAGTAAGCCGAGTGTCATCATTATTGGAGCGGGGATATCCGGTTTGGCTGCTGCACGGCAGTTGATGTCATTTGGATTTAAGGTGACTGTTCTGGAGGGGCGAAAACGTGCTGGTGGGAGGGTGTATACAAAGAAAATGGAGGGAGGAAATAAAAATGCATTTGCGGATTTAGGTGGAAGTGTCTTGACGGGTACCCTTGGGAATCCACTTGGTATTTTGGCACGGCAGCTGTCATGCACACTCCACAAAATCAGAGATAAGTGCCCAATTTATAGATTAGATGGAAAACCTGTTGATGCAGATTTGGATCAAAAGGTGGAGATGGCATTTAATCAGCTTTTGGATAATGCAAGCATGCTTAGGCAGTCGATGGGAGAAGTTTCAGAAGATGTTTCTTTAGGTGCAGCCTTGGAGACTTTTTGGCCAGTCTACGCGGAAGCTTTCAATGAAGAAGAAATGAGATTGTTCGATTGGCATCTTGCGAACCTGGAATATGCTAATGCGGGATTGCTTTCTAAACTTTCACTTGCATTCTGGGACCAAGACGACCCTTATGATATGGGAGGAGACCATTGCTTTTTGTCTGGAGGGAGTGGAAGACTGGTTCAGGCACTTGCTGAGAATGTCCCAATATTATATGAGAAAACTGTGCACTCCATACGTTATGGTAGTGAGGGAGTACAAGTAGTTGCTGGGTCTCAGGTTTTTGAAGGTGATATGGCTCTTTGTACTGTTTCTTTAGGAGTTTTAAAGAACGGGTCCATTAAATTTGTCCCTGAATTGCCTCAAAGGAAGCTTGATTGTGTAAAGAGGTTGGGATTTGGTTTGTTGAATAAGGTGGCAATGCTCTTCCCGTATGTTTTCTGGAGTACCGAGATTGATACATTTGGTCATCTGACAGAAGATCGTAGTCATCGAGGGGAATTTTTCCTTTTCTATAGTTATGCTACTGTTGCTGGTGGCGCCCTATTGATTGCTTTAGTAGCGGGTGAAGCTGCACATATGTTTGAGAAAATGCCCCCTACTGATGCTGTGACAAAGGTCCTTGATATTCTTAAAGGTAGATGTGCGCGTGTCCCAATCACCCTCCCCCCTCCCCCCCTCCCCCTCCCCCCAAACAATCACCCACACTGAAAAAAAATCTTATATACATGAAAATAGCATGTTTTTGCTTTATTTTTTCTTGTTGATTTTTAACCATGTTCGCTATAGCAGCTGTTTAAATATTCCAGGAGTTGAATGTATTATGCTTTTACACCGGATTTTTCTGCTATATTATAAAATGTCAGCAAATTCCTCAATGTTGACGTGTCTCTTGTCATTTCATATGTGAGCCTTTTGATACAGGTATTTTTGTACCTCAAGGAATTGAGGTCCCAGAGCCTATTCAAACTGTCTGTACAAGGTGGGGCGCTGATCCATTTTGCTTAGGTTCATATTCCAATGTTGCTGTAGGGGCATCAGGAGCTGACTATGATATTTTAGCTGAAAGCGTCGGAGATGGTAGACTCTTTTTTGCCGGCGAGGCCACCAATAGGCTTTATCCAGCTACTATGCATGGAGCTTTTCTTAGTGGATTTAGAGAGGCTGCAAAAATGTGTAGTTATGAAAGTGTTAGAGCCATGAAGTCTAAAATCGAGAAAAACCCATCAACAGATGCGTATTCTTGTGCTTCTATCCTTGCAGACCTATTCAGAGAGCCAGACTTGGAATTTGGTAGTTTTTCAGTGATTTTTGGCAAGGAGAACTCTGATCTTAAATCAACAGCGATCCTAAGGGTGACTTTTAGCGGTACTCAAAAGAGAAATGCCTATCAGCATTGTAATAAAGTACTTTTTCAGCAACTTCAGTCACATTTTAATCAACAACAGGAGCTTCATGTATATGCTCTCATAAGTAGGCAACAAGCCCTAGAGCTCAGAGAGGTAAGAGGGGGTGATGAAATGCGGTTATATCATATTTGTGAAAAGTTTGGAGTGAATTTGGTTGGTAGGAAGGGCCTTGGGCCATCTGCAGATTCTGTTATTTCGTCTATTAAAATCCAGAGAAACAAATGCAAAACCCTCAAGTCTGGTGTGTATTTCATCCTTCGGTTTATTCTTTTATTCTTGCTAGTATGCTTGTGTATATGGACCTAATATCACCCTTTTTTTTTTTTTTTTTCTTTCCAAAAGGTACATCTAAATATAAAGGCACCTCTTTGAAGCAAAAGATGGTCAGGTATGAACACGAGCTCTTATCGAAATTCCGGTCTCTATGTGTGTGTGTTGTATGATAATAACTTCTCCACGGGAGGTTTACTGATATAATCTGCCCTTTGGTGGCGTGCTTCAATTTTTTTCTTTCCAGGAAGGCTAAAATTATAAGGAGAGCTACTCCTATGCCTCTGAATTCTCTTAATGGAAATAAAGTCGGTGTTGGTACCAGCGGCTCCAATGATCCACCCAACCTTCCTTCGAATCTTAAATCAGTTGGCGATAGTAATGGTGGTAACCCTCCTACTCCATACGTTGAAGAGAGGGAGTTCAGTTCTACCAACAACTCGATTCCTGACCCACCCAATCTTCCTTCGAATCCTAAATCATTTGGTGATAGTAATGGTGGTAACCCTCCTACTCCATACGTTGAAGAGAGGGTGTTCAGCTCTACCAACGACTCGATTCCTGACCCACCCCATCTTTCTTCGAATCTTAATTCAGTTGGTGATAGTAATGGTGGTAACCCTCCTACTCCATACGTTGAAGAGAGGGTGTTCAGTTCTACCAACAACTCAATTCCTGACACACACAATCTTCCTTTGAATTCTAAATCAGTTGGTGATAGTAATGGCTGTAACCCCCCTACTCCACACGTTGAAGAGAGGGTGTTCAGCTCTACCAACAGCTCAATTCCTGTTTCAAGTGCAGCAAATGAAATTAATGCCAACGAGAATGCTCTTACTATCGATCCACTTAATACTGACACACTCTCCGATTGCATGGATTTTAGTATGGCGTATGACGTCCCTGTGGTTAATGATTTTGATGATTCTATAATGAACTACGTTGACGGTTTTGCTCCTACAACAAACTCCACATCTGATGCTTCATTACTAGGTAGTATAGATGGTTTTGTTCCTCTGTATTCAATTGACGTGGATAATTTAGCTGGCATTGTTGATGATTCTAATCTGTATGGAAATTGGGCATTTGATTTTTTGCCACCTTCAAATGCAAATCCTGACAATTTATAATTGGAGGCGTAGCTTGAAAACCGGACAGCATGAAAATATTTTAGCAGACACAGGGTCTCTCCGGCTGGTACGTGTCTTTCACTTCATCTTAGTTTTGTGGTTTTCCCAGGTTTATTATAGACGTTCATCTTTTTTCTGCTAATCCCTGTTTTGGTTATATGGTGATCTTTATCACTTACTCTTTCATCTAGTGCTATCAGTAGCTGATTTGATTTATGCTGATCTTTATTACTCCCTCCGTCCTTTAGTGGAACAAGTTTTCAAAATCACCAAGATTAAGAAAGTTGGTAATTGCTTTTGATTTGACAATAAGACTAAAATAGCCTTGGTTATAATTAATGCATTGTCACTTTGGATATGTCATGATTCTTGCAAGTTGGAAACTTTGGTTCACAACCTTACTGCTTGCACTATCTTTGTTGCTCTATTTGACAGGTTTTTTTTTTTCTTTTTAATCCATGGTGAAATGTATCAGAATGTGTACAATGCATGATTTGAATAGAAAATATGTATTTTGTGTAGTACATGTACTGTAGAACTCAAAGATTATGTTGCATATCGTTTTTAGTGGATCTGAATCTCTATTTTACAGGATTTTTTGTTTGTTTTAACAGTATCTACTGCAAGTGCATTGATCAACAGAACCTCCTCCGTTGAGAGAAGGAATGGGCACCATGATTTTGTGAAGACAAGAAGAGAAAACCAGGGAGCCAAGTTTTATTCAGTCATGAGTTCGAGTCGGGAAAAGAACCTTCAGATGCACGATAATGTTGTGTACAGTAGGCCTTGATGACACGACCCTTTTGGACGCTTATAAACATGACGTTCTCAAGCATCAAACTGAGCTCTGCTGATTATGAAGATTGAAGAGGAAACAGCCACAACAGTTAGAGGTGGTGGAACATTTTTGTTGCGGAATGAAACACTTTTTGACTATTGTACATTTATGAAAGATTGTTGAAGTAGAATAGACAATTGTATATAAAACTAAGATTATGAGTTTAGCATTATACGTGGGAGGTTTTAAAGTGTTGAGTGGTTTTCTTTTTAGAATAATCATATTAGGTTAAATTATTTAAAGGAACCCATTATATGGGTTATGTGATAGTTCTCAGCTCGTTATGTGATACTACAAACATTCGTGTTACATTCATATATACGCTCAATCTTGTCCACTATCCTTTCAACTTTGAAAATAAAACATTTAATAAACGGCATATATGTCCGTCCATATACACTAGCAAAATACTTAGGATTTTTTCCGGGCGACATGGGCGATAATTCTAAAATAAAATTGCAATCAAAAAAATATGTAGTAAGTAGCATTTTTCTTTCTGTCATCTACGATTCACAAAAAACACCACTAGACATCGCAAAAAAAAAAAAAAAAACGAATTTATATTTTGCTTTATATGCTAAAAAAACCACTATATATCGAATGATCCGAACACATTAACAATTCTACTTCTATCGATAAAGATTTAAAACTACAAACAATATTTTTGAACAAACCAATATTCCAAAACCGATTAATATTTTTGTAAATGTATATTTGTAATAATAACTATGTATTTTATTTATATGATTAAAGTTTATATCAAATTATCGAGATAATTATAGATGATAGGAATGAAATATAATTTTATGGGGATGAAAAATATATATATATATATATATATATATATATATATATATATATATATATATATATATATATATATATATATATATGTATATTTTAGTGTATTCTTCGGATCCGAGGGGGCAAGCGCCCCCACCCCTTGGGATGCATCCGCCCCTGAAGAACAAAGGCAATATGAAAAAAGATTTCTCGTGTGTGCATAAATTCTTTCGAGTATAGGGTATAATATTCTTTCGTATAGGGTAGTGTGTGTCATAATCACTTATACACAACAAATGATACAATATGTTTTTACACCGTTGATTATGACAAGTCTACATCATGATCAATGATATGCAAACATGCCATGTCATTCGTTATGTCTGCTCGATTATGACAATAGCTCTACCCCTTGAACTTTATCCCCGTAGTAAGACTGACTACTTTTGCAGCACCTTCCCCATCAGAAAAAACAAGGTTATTCATATGTATTTGTATAACTACAATATCAATTATCAAGTGTGGAATGATACTATTCAAATCATTCAAATTTACTGAAAATCAATTACAACATAATATCTATTCAAATCTGTAAAAATAGAGATTATCTAAATTCTGCTATACAATACCGTACAAAATACAAATTCTCTATTCAAGTTATATATACACAGCGCAGAGATTTGATGCATTTCATTTCAAATAAAAGATTCTTCAAAATTCAGAAAAGTAATGTTCAAGTATGTAAAATAAAGATTCTTCAAAACTCAGAAAAGTAATGTTCAAGTATGCAAGTACTCTTACCAGCACAAACACCTATTTACTCTCTTAACCACTCTTGTAGTTTGGCTTCTTTATCTGCCTTTAACTCTTCATATTTCTCTGCTAGCAAAACAAGTTCATCTTTTGACATACTTTGATCACTTTGCAACACTTTTAACTCATCAGGAACCTGATTTAATAATCTCAATTCCTCTGATTCAACGTCTGCCGTCTCTGACGAGTTATTACCATCCGAATGACCTTTCTCTTGGCCCGACTCTTCAAACTCGGCTCGATTCCACTCGAAATTTCCAAGCTTTGTGGACCTCATAACACTAGACAAATAACCAGAACTTCCAGCATCATCATCCTGGTGTGATGAACTTGAACTACGACCCCAAGTAGACGGACTCCAAGAATTAGCAGCTATCCCTGTCTTGAACGAAGAACTCGAGCTTCTTATTAATCCTTTTTTGGGTTGATTTGTACCCATTATAGCTAAAGAGCTAGCTATATCTTTAATCATGTCATCAGCAATGACATATCCATAGTCTCTCATTGATCTTACCATTGAAATAGAATCTTCAGTGTCCTCTGTATGCAAAGTCATCTCACGAGATTTCTCCACGACATTGTTCTTGAGATGAATTAAGTGGGGTGCAGAGTTTTGAATATGCTGCTGAATGTAGAAAAGGCCAGCAGATGGTTCATTTGCAACAAAATTTATCATCTCTGCTAAGCATTCACCTACCTCCACAAACCCGTCCACTGGAGATAATTCGTGTATCTTCTTGAAGTTAAATGGATCTTCATCGCTGTAAGAAAATAAACCAAAATTTGATTATATGATTGACATATCAAACCTAACGGTTTTATCTATATTGCAACACACAATTCTTTCAAGAGAAAACACGCTTTTTACAAGAGAAGGTTCACTTGCAAACTCATCTAAAGCTTACCCTACCCAACTAACTTTTAATGTTTGGGAATATGAACAAGTCAGTTTTCTGTCCTTAAAATTTCTATGGAATAATAATCATTTCATTCAAAAGATATGCAGCCGAATGGATGCCTTGAGGAAGAGGTCAAATCTGTGGCGACAACCACAGATTGATAAGGACTTTTCAGGGATCCGTATACTCAGGATTCTTCACTGCACCATGCTGCCCTGCTGCCTCATTCCACAAACCAAATAATGCAACTTTATTCATTTGATAAATTATTTTTCTCTTTAATATACAACATCCACTTTATTCAACATAAAACCCGATACATTCCAAACAACATCTTTAACCAAGTTATTCACTGAATAAGAACAAAGAAAGATGTATACATGTTCAAATGAACCCTAAGTTTCTGCTCTATTATACCTGATACAATCCAGATAGCATCATTAACCAATTTAATTCAGTGAATAAGAATAAAGAAAGATATAGTATATATGTTCAAATGGACCCCGAGTTTTTGCTCTATTCTACCCAATACAATCCAGAGACCATCTTTAACCAATTATATTCAGAGAGTAAGAATAAAGAAAGATATATCCATGTTGAAATGGACACTAAGTTTCTGCTCATTATTCAATCATCAAGATAGCTGGAACACTCCGATCTCAGTGAACATCATAAATATTCATTCTTTGCAATGTAAGGTAAACGATTGAGAATTAGATCGAGTGAATATTGCAAATCAATTTGTGAGAATAAGAATCTGAGTGCATAAACTGATAAAAATCAACCTAGCAGTGCAATTCCAAGGGAAAATGAAATTCGAGAGAAGAAAACGAGAGGGTGTGATCAAACAAGCATCTTACTCAAACATAGATCATTAAAATTCCAGTGAACTTGTTGATGATGCAAATCCACTACCTGCAAAAGCTGAATTCTCACAACGGTGGTCAAATCCGATTAGAAGTAGTAGAGAACTTTACTTCGAAACATTCTGACAGGTTTCGCATCAAAATTAAACTAAGCTTGAAAGCTAATTTGATCGAGAAGAGGAAGTTCCCAGCTTGGATTCCTTCAATTCCCAATTCCCAATTCCCAATTCCAAATTTCCAAATTCAGCAAGCTAGGTCAACACGAGGAGGGATCGATGATTCGAAGTCACAAACATTCTCCTTAGAAAATACAGAAGTAATATCAAATTATCTTTCAACGCACATTAGCATTTTGTGTAAATGAGTAAATTTCTTGTTCTTTCGTTAGTGATCGTGAATCATTTCGCATAAATTTGTAGGCTCGGTTTTTAACCGTGATGCATCATATCATTATTGGAGAAATTTGAATTAAAAATTAATGCTTAAAATGATGGCGCCGATTCGCTCAAGAAACGTTAAAACCACGTGGCGTAAGAGTTTGTATCCTTTCCGTTAAATGTTGCAACTGTTAAACGATGTAGCTTCACTCTCTTATATTATACCAACACTCGAGTGAAAATTGATATAAAAAATTTCATTAGAAATTTTTCGCCTGACAAAATTATGCATTGATTCATGTCTCACTCAAAATAACTTCATAAATTCGAGTCAAGAAGAGATTTACAGAATATAATCGGTTCGCCGTTTTCTTTTCATTGAAATGCAAAAATTCGAAGAAGAATGTATGACTGTTGTATCTTGAGAGACGATTTTCATTACCGTATGCACATAATCGGGATAAAAACGTCTTAAGGATAGAATATTGCAAAATTAGCCTATTGGCCGGACCAGCATGTAAATTGGAAAATCAGTCGTGTCGGACGCACTGACGAAAATCGAGTTGTGCTTTTCTCGACATGAAAAATATGGTAAACGTAGAGATATCTACGTTCAGACGTAGAGAAATATAAGTAACATAAAACGTTGCAGTTGATCTTTCCCTACGTTTAAACGTAGATGTTCTACGTTTGAACGCAGGGTTTCCACGTTTAAACGTAGAAACTATACGTTTTAACGTAGAGAAATTCAAAGGATATTTTTTGAAAATTAGCTACGTCTAAACGTAATAAAATCTACGTTTAAACGTAGATTTTGTTACGTTTAAACGTATCTTTTCTACGTTTGACAGTGGTAGATGGATATTAATGTTGTTGTAAGGTGTTTGTTGAATATACACCACATTAACGAGATTTTTCTCATTCCTTCAAAGGCTTTGAATCTAATATCAATTTTGTGCTCACTTCTTCATCTTTCAAGTCCATTTCTTCATCATTCAAGTGCTAAAATGGGTAAGTTATTGCTATCTTATTTATCTTTATCCAAGTGCTCAATGTGTGTATGTTATTTATATTTGTAGTAATCATATGTCTAAAACCGAAACGTGTGTTTTAAGTAGGTTGTTTATGTAATGTTCATATTTCTAAGTAGTGTATTTAAGTATTTTCTTAGGGTTCAATTACTAGGTTTTAGTGTAATTAATGATATTTATTTAACCGAAATTTGTGTTTTGAGTAGTGATTATGTTATTTATATTGTAGAAATGATATGTATTTATCTGAAATGTGTGTTTTAAGTAGGTTGTTTATGTAATTTTATACATCTAAGAACGATAGTGTTATAATTTTTGATTTGATAATGTAGTGTAATTTATGAAAGTGTAATAAATACATATCATGTTTACCATTTTTTGGAAACAATCCTTTTTAAGTTGATAATGATTTAGTTGATACTGACTTGAATCGCTTTTTTTCGTTTTAAACAGATAATCGCAACACTATGATTGTTGTCTCGTTCAACGGAGAATTTACGTATGATCCTATCTATAACCGGTGGAATTATGTAAATGAATCGATGTTCTCATTATTTGTCCCAAAGAAAATAGGATTGAATGCGTTATTGGATAAAGTGTATTTGAGGCTTGGTATTGATCGGTCGATTCAAAGCTCAACCTAAAAGCTTTGTTTACTTACGGTAGTGTGGGAAATATACCACCGATGATATCTTAGACGCAGCGAGACCTTAAATGGTTACATCGGCGGCCTATGTGATAAGAATGTAATTTTTGTGTGAATGCGACACCGGTGGAGGCAAACAATGAACCGATAAATGAGGAGGATGATGGCATTGATTTAAATGAAGATTGTAATACTCCGGATTACAGTATTGGAAATTTCCCTTCTCCGGTACAAGAACTTGCTCTGAGATCCAGATTTTAATCCGTTCGAGCAACAATATGGATGTAGTGGGTATGAAAACAATGTTGCTACACAAAGGCTTGGTGAAGCTTGGACCAACCGTTTGGTATCAACCAAGTAAGACCAAGTCATAATCTGTCAAATCATCCTTCAAGTAGTCGTAATATTGTCATAAACGACCAACCACACCATTCGTTTGAAGATCCTCCTAACCAACCTTCAAGTAGTCGTGTTTCACCCATCCAACAAACCATATAATATGTTTGGTGGATCAAGAACTAGTTTTTGGCTTCTCCGTTTGCACCTCATATACAAACCGATCAAACCGGCAGAGATGACAACAATAATCGTGGTGCACATGCTAGGGCAAGCGTCACGAGAAGATTATTCATGGAGGATTCCCACATTTGAAGATGATGATTTACCGAGGTGTTTATCCACCGCACGTTACATATGAATGGCGTGAACGAATCGTTCATTGGGAAGAAATACGATTCAAAAGAAGATTTTAATTTGAAAATAAAATCATATGCGGTTGCGAACAATTTTCGAGATGAGATTGGGTAGGTCGGACACACGTTGCTTGTATTACAAATGTCTTAACGATACATGCAAATGGCATGTAAGAGGCGCTTAAACGGGTGAAGGTGAATACAGATGTCACATGTACATTTGAGATCACAACGTTGAATGATGTCCATACTTGTGCCTCTCTCGAACGCGGATAATGACAATCGACAAGCAACACTATTATTGTTATTGCGAGTCCGCTAAGTCGAGAAAATGGAAGAACTCGGCAATGAGTATAAGCCCAGACAAATTTGGAGGACATGCTCACAACTTACGATTATCAGATTGACTTATGACCAAGCATACCGAGCTCACGAGATGATGAGAATGATGGTTAGAGGTTCACCGACGGAGTGTTACAACGCGATACCCTCGTACTTGTGGATGGTGCGTAATGCCAATGAAGGACCTATATTGACTTTCACTTGATAAACTGGGAAGGTTCGGCCGGTTGTTTCATGTCTTTGGGAGCAAGCCGTCGTGGGTTCAAGTATTGTCGACCTATTTTTGTGTGTGGGCGCAACTCATCCGAAAACCCGTTTCTCCGGCCAACTATTTATTGATGTTCTTTGTAGATGCGGTGACCACCTATTCCCTGTAGCCTTGAGTATTCTTTGAAAAAGAATGCAACGATTCATGGGGGTATTTCATGAGACATTTGAGGTGGCCATTGGAGGTATCCATGATGAAAACTTGAGCTTTATTTCTGACAGACACCAGGCTATTAGAAATGCGGTTGGTCAGGTATTTCCCGATGCATATCATGGTGTTTGCTATCATCATTTAAAAGGCAATATGACCAAAAAATGGAAAGATCACGGTTTTTGTGAAGATACATTCTATCAAACAGCCTATGCATTCTCGGAGGCCGAATTTCTCCGAAAGTTCGCCTTGATTAAGGCACAATGTCTTGGCGCATATAAACAACTTGAAGAAATAGGTGTTGAGCGGGTGGCGCGTGCCAAATTTCCTGAGAAAGATACGCTTTAATGACAAGCAATTACATTTGAAAGTTTCAACTGTGCGATTAGAGGAGCTCGTCGTTGGCTGTTCTAGCCTCTTGGAATTCATTAGAGCTACACTGCAGAGATGGTATAATGATAGATGATGAAGGCGCTTGATTGTGCGACTATGTTAGCACCGGAGATCGATGAAATAGTGGCTTCGAATATTACTGCTAGAAGGAAGTTCAGGAAGTTCAGGGTTAAGCCAAGTTCAGGATTGATCACACGTGGCGGCTCGTTAATCTCGGCATCCAGAATGCCCCTACCTAGCATCAACTGCCTATCAACATCCCTTGCGCAAATGATACCCTATCACACGACTCTGCGAACAATGTATATTTCATTACAATTAAGAATAACAAAATGTTTACCAAATCCGGATATAATTAAAAGACAATAACAATGTTTATTAAGCTTATTACCTTATTTGCCTTCGCCGATAATCCTTTCCAACTGCGGAGGGGTAGTTTTGCAACTCCATCTCATCATCCGAGGAGCTGCATCGGGAGCTATGAGGGTGGCCGCAATAAATGGAACAACAATGTCGGGAGGGTCTCGTAAGCCCAAAATCAGAACGCATGTATAACCCCTCGTCACGGTCACCCCGCCTCTAAACTTTCCTTGTATGTGTTCATCAAATGACATATCTTTCTAAAAGTCCGGTCCCACAAATAAGTGCCCCATGGATAGTCGTTTATGCTTTCTACATTCTCCACCAAATAAAAAGCGAGCGGGTACCTCTTGGTCTCATCGTGACCCATCATTATCCCGTTAATTAGGTAGACTAAACCTACACGTTGGAGAACTTCAGGATGCTCTCGCTCATCCAATAACCACTTCTCAATATCCGGTATGGTTATCGGTTTATTGTTAGGAAAATGGATGTGGCCGTATGTCCCTCTTCAAAACACCTTGAATAAGGTTGGGGATCTTACGGGAGATCACCAAATGGTAAACCGTGATCATGCTAAACTCCCTCCTACCGAACTTTGCGCAATCGTACTACCGAATCTAAAGCGCAACTCATGAGGCATATTCGGATATATGGCTTTGAAACATACATATTGGCGGACTTTGGAGGAAAAGCGCGATTGCTCGTACATTTGAATAAATTCTTTAAAACCCCAGATTTCAACGTGTCTTCAAATCCGATCCTTCTCATGTGGATCTCGAGAAGTTGCTTGAGCTTGGTCTTTTCCCTCTACAAAGGTCCAAGTCAAATTTTCTCTTACCTTGTATACATCAGCATTACCATGAGGGCCAACCAACATGTCAACATGAACATATACATTGTAAATAGGATATGTATTTATTTACTCCATATATATATATATATATATATATATATATATATATATATATATATATATATATATATGTGTGTGTGTGTGTGTGTGTGTGTGTGTGTGTGTGTATATAAGTATATATATATACACATATAGATATATGTGTATATATATGTATTTATTTACTCCAATATGTATATATGTAGATATATATCTATGTATGTGTGTATATATATGTATATATATATATACACATATAGATATACTATATATATATATGTGTGTGTGTGTGTGTGTGTGTATATAAGTATAGACACATATATAGACACATATGTATACATATATATACACATATATATATATACATATATATACACGCGAAATGTCTTATCATCTCTTTTTGTTTTTTGGAACATCGTTGTTTTGTGATGTGTTACATTTGTTTTGTAACGTTAGGGGGTAAGAGAAGAAGATAATATGGTTTTACCACGTCATAGAATACTTGATGATGACGAGGAGAACAAAGGCCGTCACGGAGCGGCGGAATGGACCTTATATTTTCAATCTAAAGGGTGCCTCACTTCCGGTGAGGATTACCATTTCTTTGGGACAGGAAAAGATGCTCTGTTGAAGCGAGACTAATGAAATTTTCTACGAGCTACCTACCAGGAGCCCCAATATAAAGCCTGGAGCTTAGGCATGACACAGCGGATCAGAAGGAATCGAAAACACCCTAGGGAAAGCATGCAATTCTAAGAACCTCATCAGGCCGAGGCGTACCATGGAATTCAGTCCGAGATATTGATTTTTGGATTTTCAAACAACAATAGTTTGTCGTTTGGTTCAATTTTTTAATTAACATACATGTTAGCCATAATTTCAAGGGCATTTTTATTGTTCCCCATGTTAGCCATACTTTCAAGGGCATAATTAGGTCATTAGCAATACTACTATCGTGCTACCTTACAATGAAAGCAAACATAAATCACAATCAAACAACATATACATTATCAATCCCAATGTAACACCATACACATGCTTCCATTTCCCATTTTTCTATCAAATTCAATATCATAAATTACACTACATTATCAAATCAAAAATTATAACACTATCATACATATTCTCACATATTAATAATTTTACATTAATTTACTTCTAAAACCTATCATACATATCATTACAGTTCATTTCAATAGAATTAGCCCCATTAATTCGAATCAAATAACAATATGAAAAACATATACATTAAATTCAATATAAAGTAGAAATCTGCAGCTTTCTACGTCCAAACGTAGTGTTTCTACGTCAAAACGTAGACAAATCACGTTCAGGCGTAGAGATCTGCGCAGTCTCTACGCCCAAGCGTAAAAACCTTACGTTCGGGGCGTAGAGACCTGCAGATCTCTACGATCTGGGCATAATCCAGACGTTCGAGGCGTAGAGACACGCATTTCTCTACGCCCAAGCGTATAATACTTCCTTCATACGCCCAAACGTATGAACCTTCATATAAAAACCCATCTTAAACCCGTAAAACGACAAATCATACAATCAAAATCAATATAATGATTATCAAGGACCACCACAAACCACTCTACAATAAATATTCGGAAATAACAAGCACATGCTAAAGTGAAATTAATATGATATACTATAAAAGAATATTAGGGAAAATACATACCACTTTCGCTTTCAACCGCCATTGCACTTGAGAGATTGTGAAATTGTGAAATTGCTCTATCAGAATTTCTTGCCAAAATCGCCAAAAATCGCCACTCAGAATTTGAAATATGATAGGAAGAAAGAAGATTAAGGATTATGCGAGATTATGAAGGACAAGTATGTGAACCGTTTTAAACATATTGACACTACGTTTAAACGTAGATATATCTACGTTCAGACGTAGATATATCTACGTTCAGGCGTATATAAATTTCAAAAATAAACCTTTGGATTTGCTCACGTTTAAAGCGTAGTTTATCTACGTTTGAGCGTAGAAAATCTACGTTGGAAGCGTAGAACATCTACGTTTAAGCGTAGGAAAGATCAAGCGCAGCGTTTTATGTTACTTATATTTTCACGCCTCGAGCGTAGATATCTCTACGTTTACCATATTTTTCATGTCAGAAAAGGCACAACCTGATTTTCAAGTGTCAGGTCTGACACGACCTGATTTTCCAATTTCTGGGACCCAGAAAAGCCATTCGGTCCGTGGATGATAGCCCAAACAAGACAACGCAGACCGTATGCCGGGCAACGAAATCGTCCGGAAAATCGGACTTCTTTAGATCAAAAGGCAAGGCAAACAGATAACCCAAGAGGAAATCAAACCAAGGAATATGGAAGGGTCTCGGCTCCGTTTTGAAGTCTAGTGGAAGAAAATGATCATGAAATATCTCGGCCGGAAGAAGGGGGTGCTCGAGGAAGTGCAATTGTTGAAAAAGCAAATGAAGGAGAAGCGACCCACGAGCTCAAAGGCACCAAATATATCAATATTAACAAAAGCATCAAGCATGGCGGTAAGGGGCATGCAAGGGAAATCAAGCAGGAATAAAAAGGAAATGGTCGTAAAGAAAAGCGAGATAATGGCACGAGACAAAACACTCTTTGGAGGCGAGGTAAGTAAGGAAGGAACCGAGTCTTAATGGGGACGATGGTGAATAATCCGAGAAAAAGGTCATCAATAATTTCGAGGCAAACATGATGGGAATGGGGACCAAATGAACCTCTTTACGACATCTCCAATGGGCAAGAGGCCAAGGTGGAGGTAGTAGGGACTCGAATTTCAAATCCAAGCCCACGACATTTTTAATAATGATCACGACGAAGTGCGAATGGAAGATCAAAGTGTAATGAATTGGCGGTTGAGGATGAACCCACGATGACATGGTAGAAGTGGTTGAAAAAGACCACAACAAATTATCGGATATTTTTAATGCGTGCGATGACTTGGAATTGCCGGGCGTAGGCTCGGCGAGAATTTCGAGAAGTTTGAGAGATTTTTTGAGGAATATAACCCAAGTATTCTACGCGCCTAATGGAAAGCGCGTGCTCTAGTGACAAAGCTGGCCTATTCTTAACAATTCACGGTTCAATAAGGTGATTTGTGTGGAAGTAAATGGCTCTGCTGGAGGTATTTGGTGCTTTTGGAATGACAATGAATTGAATATTCAGTTCTTGTCGTGTATCTCACAATGCTTAAATATTGCCATTTGTAAGGATGGTGCTATTTCCTGGATTATGTCTGTTATTTATGCATCCCCAACTCCCATTTGTCGTAATGAGTGTTGGCGATACTTGACTCGGATCTCAAAGCTATTAAGTATCCTTGGTGCCTTATGGGTGATTTTAATCAGGTTATTGATCAAGCCAATAAACGCGGCGGTAGACCAGTAGGTGGCTACAACAGGAATGCTATGTGGAATATGGTCCAGAACTGTGAGCTTATTGGGGTTGATTTCCAAGGTCCTAGATTCACATGGCAGGGTCCTCTTTATAAGGGTGTGCATATCATGGAGCGATTAGACCAAGTATGGTGTTCGACAGATTAGATGATGCTTTTTCCTGATGTATCTTTGATTCACCTAACAAGAGTCCAGTCTGACCACAGCCCTCTTCTTTTGCAACTTTTTGGTGAGCAACAGAAAAATCGTTGCTCCCCTTCACCCAGATTTTTGAACGCTTGGCTTGAGCATTCGGGGTTCTAGAAATTTGTTGAGGAGAATTGGATTCATAAGCCGGGACAGATAGGGGACACTATTGTTGACTTTATGAAGAAGACTAGAAAATGGAGTAAAGAGGTTTTTGGGAATATATTCTTTAGAAAAGATAAGTGTAAGAGACGGCTACACGGGATTCAAAAATATTTGGACGAACACCCCTCCCATTTTCTGTCTAATATGGAGAAAGAATTATCCCAAGAACTGAATGATATCCTATTCCAAGAGGAAGTTTATTGGCATCAAAAATCTCGACTACAATGGCTTGCAGAAGGGGAGCGTAACACACACTTCTATCATCTCACTGCCGTCCAAAGGAAGCAACGATCTGATATTCCTACGCTGAAGAGACCCGACGGGTCATGGAGTGATACTGATGATGAGATTAAGGAGGTGGAGAGGAATTTTTTTGTTGAGCTCTATGCAGAAGAGGCTAATTCTCATCAGTGCCATTGTGCATTTGAGTTTGCTGCACTTGATGACGTTGACCGTAATTTTATTAATAGAGATGTGTGTGAAAACGAGATCGAGGAAGCTTGCTTTGGAATGGGTACGTATAAAGCTGCCGGGCCGGATGGTCTCCCTCCCATTTTCTTTAAACGCTGTTGGAGTATCATTGGACCAGATGTAGTTCGATTTATTATTGGGGCTTTTGAGTCTTCCTCGTTCCCGAACTCCATTAATGAGATTCTCATCTCCCTCATCCCGAAGGTGGATCACCCGAAAACTCTTCGCAGTTCAGGTCGATAGCTCTTGCAAACGTGGTCATCAAAATTATCACGAAAATTATAGGCAACCGTTTCAAGAATATAATTGGTAAACTCGTCGGTACAACGCAAAGTGCTTTCATCCCTGGGCGTAATAGTGCGGAAAATATTATTTTGGCACAAGAAACGCTTCACTACTTGCACAATAAGAAAGGTAAAAAAGGTTATATGATTGTCAAGGTTGATTTGGAGAAAGCCTACGACCGGGTAGACTGGAGTTTTCTAAAAAATATCCTTGGCATCATCGGCGTATAGGAGAAGTTGACTAAGCTTCTTATGCACTGCATTTGTTCCACGAAGTTGTCCGTTCTATGGAATGGGGAGAAATTAGAGTCCGATTGCACCGTATCTTTTTTGTGTTGTGTATGGAGGTCTTGAGCATGAAAATCGAACAGTCCGTGGCCCGTGGTAGATGGAAACCGATCAGAATCGCAAAAAATGGTCCTCCCTTATCTCATATTTTTTTTGCCGATGATCTCTTGCTTTTTGGTGAGGCAACTGTCGATCAAGCCCAGGTAATGGAAGGCGTGTTACATGATTTTTGTGCTTGCTCAGGTCAGAAGGTTAGTGTGGCTAAATCGATTTTTTGCACCTCAAGAAATGTTAGCAGTACGATGAAGGCTAATATCTCTAGCAGTCTTCATATGCGTCATTCACACAACCTGGGTGTTTATCTTGGTGTTCCGCTAATTCAGGGGAGGGTGACAATTAACCATTACTCACACTTGGTGGACAAAATGAATAAGAAACTGGCTCACTGGGAATCAAAGACCTTATCTCGAGCAGGTAAAAGCATTTTGATCAAGAGTTAAGCTTGCTACACACCCTATATTATCTTATGAACCTTTGTCCGGTTGCCAAAGGGATCTGAGACCATGTTGAGAGAATATGTAGGGACTTTTCTCGGGGGATAATGAGGAGGGTAGGAAATTGCATACGGTGGCGTGGTACAAACTCGCAAACCCAAAATGGTGGGGGTCTTGGATTTAGAATTTGCTAGACCAAATGAATTTGGCTCGCTTGGTAAGTTGGTATGGTGTATCTTAAGCCGGTGAGAATTTCTTGTGGGTAAAAGTTTTGGCGTATAAATATAAGGAGATTTTGGTGACCCCTAAACCGGGATGTTCTCCGGTATGGCGGAACATATGCAAGGCTTATCAGGCGTTGTGGAGTGGCTTCAGTTTTGAAAGTGACTCGGCTCGATGGGTAGCAAATCCTAAAGGGAAATATACGGTGGCGACCGGCTACTTCCACCAAGTGCATGAGAGCGATATGGATACGGTTTCGGAGACTTGGGACATGATTTGGAGTTGAAAGGGTCCAACTAGGGGCAATTATCTCATATGGCTAATCATGCACAGGGGACTAATGGTGGCTGAGAGTTTGGCTAAGCGGCACATTATCCCTACTGCTAGATGTGCAATTTGTGATGAAGGCGAATAGTCTATTCTCCATGCTATTCGAGATTGTAGATGGGCGAGCGATGTTTGGACTCAATGTCTACCCCGTGAATGTTGGAGCCAGTTTTTTGCGGCCAGTACACCGAAGGAGTGGGTGGAGCCGTGGAGCTTAACCTTAGAAAAGGTAGAATATTGCACTCACTTCAATCAGTAAGTTTTCTGTCAAATTTTACTGTTTTCATTTTTACATGAATTACATGTTGAATTTGTTTTTAGGACGTTTTTCATTTTTATATTAATGAATGCTGTTTCAATTCTTTTTTTTTTTTTTTTTAGTCTAGAAAAATTGCAATTGAAATTTACGGCTGTGCATTTATTCGAAGTACTTATATGATGGATTTCATCTAGGAGTTTCTAAACATTCCAATTTCCTACTCCATCCGTTTCGAAACAACTGAAACATTTGTTAAAATAACTGAGGTATTTATATTTTCAATACAACATTTATTGTGTTTTTCCTATATCTACCCATATTTATTGGGGAATGAGAGAATAAATACAATATTATATTATAAACTAAGGGTTTTTTTTAGTCATTTGACATTCAAATTAAAGCATTAACACACATCCTTAATATGCGTGTTTTTTGCAACTTGCAAGTGGTTTAATTATTTCGAAGTGGAAGGAGTATTTGATACAGTTTGCACGAGTGAACATTAAGTATTTAGAAAATAGAAAGTTTGTGTTTCGGTTAAAGAGATTTTTTTACCCTGACTCAAAAGTATAATGTGTTTACAATGTTGTTTGAGAAGAATTATTTTCCGAACACGTTTTCGGTATGCATTCTTTTGTATTATCATTGGTTACATTTTATATTGGACATGCCTGCACAGCGTTAACATACACTAGTTGTAACATAATATGTATTACACACTAACATTTTCATGATATAATAATTGATACTGATGTTTTCTAAATGTGTCACAATGTGATATACTACCTCCGTCCCAAAAATACATTTATATTAAATTTATAGGAAAATATTGTTGTAGGACTTCCTATTAAAACGAAACGGGTCATCGGATGACCGTTCCATGTACAATGAGATAAAACAGTTTTGTTTTGTTGAACACATGACAGTAATCCGATAACTCGTTCTAACAATGACTTCTTTTTCTTAAAAAAAAGTAAATGGGTCAGAATGACATGAAATGTTAAAAATGAAGATCCAAAGGCATCTCTCATTTTGGATGATTAAAAATGACAAAATGAAAATAGACGGACTGAAATACCCATGGTTTTTTTTTTGTGTGTGTGCAAATTGGCTTAACTGCGCCAATAAATGTGGGAATAATTATTTGGATTTATTGCAGTCATAAATATTAAAAAAATATGAAAAAAATATTGGTAAAAAGGATGTAGTCATACAAAAAAATGTAATTACACATAAAAAGTGTACTCGGTGCCAAAAAAAATTAGTAACATATGAAGAAACAATAACAATCAATAAAATATAGTTACAATAAAAAATTGTAGTTACACATTAAACAAGTAGTAACACTAGAAAAATGTATTCATATACTCCCTCCGTCCCATAATATAAGACCTTTTGACTATTTCACACAGTTTAAGAAACTTAATAAATGTTAATAAATGAGTGATTTTTTAATATTTCAATATAAAATATTGTATTGTTTTTTGGGACTGACTAATAATATTGCATTGTTTAGTGTGAAAGTGAAGACAATGCATTTAATATTGTATTTTAGTGTGAGAATGACTTATATTTTGGGACACCACAAAAAAGTTAAAAAGACTTATATTGCGGGACGGATGGAGTACAAAAATGTAGTTACAACCAATATACAAAAAAGTAGTCACTCATAATTGTTATTGTATGTTGGAAATGATAATTCTTATTGCATTGTTACTTCATGTGTTACTGTTACTTCATTCGTAATTTTTACTACATGTTAAAAATTATCGTTCTTATTGCATTGTCACTTCACGTGTTACTGTTACTCCACCTGTAATTTTTAGAATTTTTTTTTTAAAATGCTAAAAAACAAAGTATTTATCGTTTCGGTGCTTATCTCAAACTATTTCCTCCGAATGGGTCCACGTCAGCATTGTTTCAAGAAGCCGCTGGTTGAACCTGCGGCTTTACCCTTTAATTTGAAAAATGTCAATGCCGCTGGTTCAAGAAGCGGCTTTTTATGGGGGGAAAAAACGGAACAACTCGCATTTTAGGAATTTTAGAGAAGAAGAAGCATTTGGTTGAACCGGTAGCTTTAGTGAAATATATAAAAAAAACAGGGAATTCAGAAACACCACCAGCCTGCATTCATTCTCAAAATTCAGAACACCAGCCTGCATTCTTAACACCTCAAATTCTCAAAATCAACAATCCAATGTAAACCACATCACTAAAAGGGAAAAAACCAAATCAATTGCAAAAAAACACATTCATTGAAACTACGTCATTAAAAGAGAAAAAAACAATATTCGTTAAGGAAATGAAAGTTTTTGTTGTATTACAACCAAAACAAAAGAAATGTTTGATCATATCAACTTGTTCGGGTACGACTTTTCTTCGTCCTTCTACGTGAAGACGAACATTCTGCTGGTGTGTCTACCTCCTCGATCGGTGTCAGTTGAGCACTTGCCAAGTTCCTAAAGTCGATCGCGGAAGTTCCGGCTAGGATGTTCGACCTCTTGAGTTCAGTTGGATCGATGTCCCCGTCTTGTGTTTTGTAACACTTGAAGGACATCGTGCATTTGTTGAACAAGCCTCACTTGTGCCATCGAGATGTCATCCGGCATGTTCGCAAGCAACTTAGTCGTATTTTGATAGCGATAAACATTCCCTCATTGTCTGCGAACACAAAACAAATAAAACAAATTTCTATGTATGAAATTAGAAAACAAAATTTAAAATATACTTACAAGTTGTTCATAGTCGGCAAATGTAGGATAGAAATTGTGTTGCGTTTCATAGTCTTCAACAACGTTTGCACTTTGAGGGCTAATAATGCGCCGGGTGATCTGACGGTACCACTGTAAGTACATATCATTGTGTTGAAGATAACCGTTGTAAGGAACACCACGTGGAACCAACGATGATTTGCGATCGGCCCACAACTCAATATAATCCCGCTTAAGCGCATAATCCGTTGTGTTTCCCCTCGCCTATCAAGCGTGTGCAAATGGACACTGTGTCACATTCATTAGGCACCGTTGGATGCCAACCGAATTGTCGAACTACTCTGTCCAGGATAATGCCATTCCACCACGTCAAAACAAATGAGTGGAGCAATTACAATCCACTCATCGGTGTCCTCAAAACATATAGGCGGAAGATGGCTAAGGATGTCCCACATGTATGGTTGCCATGTGAACATTGCATCCGTCATAGTATCAAATGCATGTCTATAGGTTACCAACCCGATAAATGATCGGTATACGTCCGCTCAACTCGTAGCCACTTACATCCTAAAGGTCAACTCCCGCTTGCATTTGTGACCCAAGTGGATAGTCTACTCCTCTTCTTCCGTAACACGTGACTTAATCCGTGTAGAGTCGACCAATGGTGATACGCTCCCATGACCACAATTGTGAATAAAGACTAAACATCCACCGATTTCATTTGCCCATTTCTTGCTTGCCACACACAAATTACGGTATAAACAAGCGAGTACCCCAACTCCCCAAGCTATATTCACCAAGTCGGTGCAAATCAACCACTAGAGGATAATAGATTAGTTGAACCCTATTTCCACTCTTATCCGGGAAGAGGACGGCTCTATCAAATATATGAGATATGCTCTAACATACCTATGAATTTGTTCTTGGTTGCATCTCATGTAACCCTTGAAAATTATCTTTTAACCACGATAATTTCAAGGTATTACCTTTAAAAGCGTCTTGGTGGCCTTATACCCAATGTTTGCTCTAAGAGATCGGCCCATCGATGATTAGTTGTCCCCGTAATAGGTAAGCCACCGACCTTAAGACCTAATAAGACGTTAACATCTTGTAACGTTATGCCCACCTCTCCAATTGTCATATGAAATGTGTGTTTCTTGACGCCACCGCTCAACTAATGCGGTAATTAAATCGGCATTAATGGCGACAAATGACAACCTATGGATCCCATGAGGCTGTGGTCTCTAAAAAATCAACAACCAAATCATGCACTGATAATGTTCCTTTGACATAAGATCGTCCGACATACGAGAGACTTACACTCTGCAAAAAAAAAAACATGTTACTATTTTTTATAAAGAAACAATTTGTTATTGCGAAAAAGCAAACATTAACGATTATACCTCTCCTTCCTGGATGATCTTCGCTTCGTGTTGATGTTGGCGTGTTAGAACGCTACCATTAATTGGTCCGGCTCCATGTGATCTACATAAATAAAGCACAATTCATTAGTGACTATATAACAAATGAATACAATATATACATGGTATACTAGAATAGACACATTAATGAAAATGTTTAATTTCAAAAAAAAAAAAGAAATACAAACCATTACCGTGAAGGACCGGGCAAATTAGATTGTTTCAATTGACAAGAGCGCTTGTTATGACCGGGCAAATTACATAAACTACATGTAACATTTGTCTTTGGTAACTCATCCATTTCATTACGGATTCTTTTAGATTTCGGACGTCCCTTGCCTCTTTTCCATGCGGGGTTGACTACTAGTACCGGTCCCGTCATTGTCTTCCAATAATCCTCGTCAGGCACAGGTAGAAAGCATGCACGATAAGAACCAAAGTATTCCCCACATGAGAACAAAGGGTCAACATATTGATCCGTGTCTATGGAGTGCGAGCGACAAACCGCTATAAGATGAGAACATGGATAATGTAGGTTTTGCCACTTGTTACATGTACACGTCCTCTTCGAAAGATTCAACGTGTGACTACGATTAGCCATGCATCCATGACGATTACCTTGTCTAGTAACCACTCCATATACACCTTCTTGTATATTGAAACAAGTAACCTCATGGTGAGCGGCAGTTTCACTATTTCTCTCGAGTTGAACCGTTATCTTCTCCGACCATTACGCATCCTATTCCTTGCTACTTCACGTCGATCGACAAAGTATTTGTTTACTCGAGTAAAAGTAGCTTTCACAAGAGGCTTGAATAAGCGTAAATCGAACCCCTTTAACACACCATTGAAGCATTCGCATAAATTGAGGTTTTGATACCGTATCTTAACCCGCCGTCGTGAGCAAGAGACCACTTGCTTAAAGGAATGCCTCTAACAAACTCTTAGCACGAGGATTGAGTGCACCGATCTTTTGCATCCCTTTATCAAATTTGCGAATTTGATGTTCCATAGCTGTGTTGGTAAACATTTTTTTCAAATCCGTATTTTGAACGTCTTTTGGATGTTGGATGCATGATGTCTGATACAAAATCTATGAAAAGCATATGGCTCCTCCCAACCACTACACTCTGTAGACAATGCTGATAGGATACCCGCATGCCGGTCAGGATACCCCACCCCAAACTCACCACCGCTCTTATATTGAAAATCACTAGAGTTATACCAACTGTTTAAATATTCTTCATCTATAGAATGAAGCTTAGTAAACTCGGTATCATGATCCTTTAATGATACTAGGTCTACCCCACTATCTTCATCCCGACTTAACAACAACATATCATCCTCGTCTTCAATCTCATCCCCTTCGATATTATTACTAGTGATGCTTCATCAACATTATTAGTCGACAAAGACACAAACCAATTGGGATCCTCAACTTGACTAACAAGCATGTTGGTGAATGACATGTTAGGTTGTTCAATGGGTGTCAATTCAATATATAGATCCATAGAGGGCTTTCGATTGACACACGCTTGCCCACATAGCTTTTAAACCACGATCATTACTTAAAGCTAACACTTTATAGCCTCGCACACTAGGGAATTTCATCTTCACGTTTAGGTCAAATCTAGTACTATCAACCTCCATAGCATCATATATCTCATTCTTAAGCTCATTGATACCAATGTTACTATTGACAATAATAAAGGTTTCACAACCACCTTTGTAAGTAACATTTTCACCGTCAATTACTATTTCACCATTCCACCAACAAGTCAACGGATAATTATATATCTCCATCCCTTTAAAAAATCTAAATTAACTCCTACTTTTAACACCCTTTAATGAATTTCTAACATAGACTTCAAGATTACATCTCAAATCAAGCAAAACCTAAAACCAAATCCGCATACACAATAAAAATCGAAAACTAATAAAATTAAACAAACAACCTTCTACACATATCACAAATCGATGAATATCAACACTTATTCGTTATCCAAACAAGGAATTCTTTGACACTTATTCGTTATCCCAGGATAAAGCCGCTTGTTGAACCAGCGTCTTTGACATTTTTCAAATTAAAGGGTAAAGCCGCAGGTTCAACCAAATGCTTCCAAACAATGTTGACGTGGACCCATTCGGAGAAATAGTTTGAGATAAGACCAAACGATAAATACTTTTTTTTTAGCATTTTAAAAAAAAAAATTCTAATTTTTACTATATATTGGAAATTATCATTCTTATTGTATGGTTACTTCACGTGTTATTGTTTTTCTCTCGTAATATATATATATATACACACACACACACACATACATACATACATAGTTGTAACTTAAGCGTACTCGTGATTTTGTTTTTTTTGTTTTTAAATTATTGTTTATTTCGAAAATTGGATAAAAGATTTGGAAAGATCGATTCCCATAATTACTACTCCTTTAATTGTCAGGATTTACTTCCCTTTATTTACTCCTCACTCCATAATTATAAAATAGGGGTATTATCGAAACTTCAAATTAACTTTGTCTTTATTAATCATATGTGTACTCCTGGCGTGATTTATTAGTGAGTATATCCTTCTTGAAAAAAAAACATTAAGAAAGACTGTACTATCCTAAATTTACAATGAATGATACTACTTTCGTCTCATAAAAAGTATCTATATTTAATAAAAAAAAATTCCATAAAAAGTGTTTATTTAGAAAATAAATACATCATTATGCCTGTAAACGAGCCGAACCCTACCGAACCCTGGAGGAGTGCGGTTCGGCTCGAACATGTTCGAATACAAGGCTCGGCTCGGCTCAAAATTTTCGAGCCTAAAATATGAGTATTCGGTTCGGCTCGTACTGAAAAAAGGGGAAAATATTCGGTACTATTCGGCTCGAACAGTTCGAATAGTTCGAACATGTTCGGTCCGAAAACTCAAAATTACCCAATAAATAATTCTAGTTCAAAATACATGTCCAAAACAAAATAATACATTACGTGTCCCAAAATATAACATAATACGTCCAAAATGTTCAAGCGCCTATTCCAAAATATAACATAACATGTCCAAAAATACCTCAGCATTTCTACGAGCCGAACATGTTCGGCCTGCTTGTCCGAATACCAATTTCAAGGCCCTATTCTACGTTTGATGATACGAGGCGAGCCCGAACCGAACTTTTTTCGGCCGAACACGCCGAATCGAATCGAACTTTAAGCGCTTACTTACAGCAATGGTGGATCAAGAAATATATTTCATCTTTGTCACCGAGTCTAAAACTACATCTTTTATCCAAAAAAATTTCAGTGGGGTCACCGATGTCTAAAACATCAATTTTTATCGAAAAATGACACTTTTTAACAACAAAACTACATAGTTTTAATACTAATTTTTTTTTTATTTTAGAAATTGAGTGGGGTCACGCGAACCCCCTCAGGTAAGCTTGGATCGCCCCGCTATGTGCCTATACATCATTTAATTTCTTTTTCCAAACATACCAATAGTTTTATGATTCTCTCATAAAATCAAAATGTTTGGGACGTTTGATTTTTTCAATAGTTTATTTAAAAGCTTCAATTAATACTTCAATTTCATCAAATGATCTAATACTTTTTACATTTATGTATTTTTAAGTTTCACTTTATCATAACCCTAATAATATTACATCAATTAATGAAATTAGCCGATTAATTACTTTTCGTAAATGGCTTAAAAAAAAATGTCCCAAACATTTTTGAGATTGGATGAGATTGTTCTGACAACCATTTCATATTTCAAAACAAACATTAATTATAAAAATAGAGGCATATATGTATATTATTACTAAAATACAACACACTAATTGAAATCTGAATAGTAACGAGGATACTTTTTTTTTGAGCCGTAGGCCCGTAGGTAGTACGAAACTTTCCCTTTGCCCGCGGGAAATTCCAAATTTACTACAAAGCATACCAAATTCAAAATTTTCAAAGACATCAATGTTGAAACCTACCAATGCAATCTCGACCGTCCTTTAAAGTCCTCCATCAACGGTCAATAATTATGATCCTGATTCATTCAATTCAACCAATCAATTGCTATCTAAGGCTGCCATATATATATTGAAAACAGCTCACAGTCCTCTAAACTAACACTATTGCGATTGCGATTCTATTTCATCTAAAAATTCCTCCAACTCCCATCTCCACCACACCACCACCTCTAACCACCGTCTCCACCACACCACCACCTCCAAACACCATCTCCACCACACCACCACCTCCATCTCATACCACCATTTTCACCACACCTTCACCTCCATCTCTCATCTCCACCAGACTACCACTACCACCACACCAGCATCTCCACCACACTACCACCACCACCGTATACCAGCAGATAACAGGAAGCTCTATAGATCTGGTTTTGGTAGATTTATCAATCTAATTAACTCAAACAAGTTTCAAAAGCTGCTGTCAAAAACAGGTTTGTCGCTTTGTTGTTTTTGTAACTCTCAACTCTCAAGCATATTCAATCAGTATATTTGAAGTAAATAAGGCTCTTGGCTTATTTTGTAGAAAAATGATTTAACAAAAAAGCCTTGTTGTAAAGGCAATAGATCTGTTCTCGTTTGGATCTTTCTTCTTTTGTAATGCTGTTGTTTTGGATCTTAAATATAAAAATAAAGGTTGATTTAATGTTGACACATGATGTATGCTTCAAGAATGATTTTGACATTTTAACATTCATTATCCATTTTACCCCTAAAAAAACAAACATTTATCCATTTTGATTAAGATAAATTTATTTACTTGTCAACAGGACGATTCTTCGAAACCTAATCCATAAATTTGTTAATTATTTGATAGAGGACCATTGTGATGAGCACGGAGGAGGATTCCATGCTAAAACGACAAACAAACATTGATGTAGTCCGAAATATGGTATGTTTCATTATGATTATTTTTATTTTAGCATTTATCATTTGGTATATAACTAATTAAGCAATGTATTGTTTTTTCATATGATTTAAGATAGCATCTTATGGATTATTGTGTTCGTTTTTTCTTTTTGACTTGGGATGTTATTATATATTCCGATTAGCATTTGCTTGGGGTAGACTATGATTTCTATTTTAATCGCATGGTGGTGTGTGTTAACCCTGTATTTGTGTTGTTTCTTAAGCATATATTAACTATGCTCCATTTTGTTACATTGATAAAAGAGGTGAATAAAGAGATAAGTAAGTCTTAAAGTATAGATAAACATTCTTACATGTTGTGTTGTTTAATATTGCTTAAATTGTTAACAAAGAATCAGTGTTGTTAAATTGGGTCTCTATTTCGTTTACTTTCAGCTAACTGAAAGAATTTGTTAACAAAGTTGTTTCAATTTGATTACTAACTCCGAACCAAACTGCATAAAGATTGCTCCACGTTTATACTTTATTCTTTATGCTAATTTTTAAGTGAGCGTGAAGTAATTTTTGGAAATTATTCTTGGGAATTGATGAATGTAAATCACAACTTTGTAAATAGTCATTAATTTGTTACTAAATCCAAAATAAGGCCTAGCCATGAAGGGAGTTATATTGGCGTCAATGATATTCTCAAGGCCTGCTTTTGGTTGCTGTATTGCAAATTTTGGTTTATGGACTTCGTTGGCTACTTGTATTTGTTTTTTATGTGTGTTTTCTTTCATTTAGATTGCTTTACTACAAATCCGATTTATGGTGCTAATACTTTGTTGGGATTTGCTGCAGATGTGAAAAGCAGTTCCTGTAGCTCACTTGTCCTCGATGCAGCATTAGGTATTGTTCAAACTTTGTCAAATTCAATGAAGGAAGCTTTTATTGAATGAGATAGATTTTTTGTTTGCTTTTGGCTCCCCTCAAATCAACCCTCCCCAATCTATTTTTTTGTTTTTATTTTAATTTTGTATGTAAATTTTTATTATGATGATAACTTTTATTTAATAATTTATTTTATAATAAAATTTATATATTTGAAATCTATTAAACAATACCTATCAAACAAGCCTAATATTGAATATGTAATAATGTATTAAAAAATTATTTTAACGGACCTAATATAATATTTTATTTATTTATATTATTTAGTTGAATCCATTTAAATTTCAACTGACCGAATATAATAATTTTATCGAATCCAACTATATGCTTCAATGAACACTGAAAAATCAAACCTCATTTATAGAAATAAACACAAACAAACACATAATTAATCTAAATTTCCTCCGAAATGTTGTCCCGGTGGATCGATCTGCATTACATCGTATCATAGTTGAATACGTGCTTGATAATAATGAGCCCATCTGTTTGATTCGCCTGATAATTTCCATTTCATGATGGGTGGTACAGGGTAATTAGGGTACAAGAAAACTTGTACAAAGTGATTTCTATTAATACGACCGATAGCTATATGTTGTCGCTGGGTAACTGGAACTGGCTGGGACCTCAACGGCAATTGAGTATGACAAACCGTAGCTTCCCAATCGAATGTGTGCACTACAACATTGTACGCTGAAGCTAAAACACCCCCCATTGGTGCAGCATTGTACCAGAATAACTCTGGTGTTGATGGATCGAAATATTCAAGTCTTCTTAGTATCCTTGATGCCCAATCTTGATGAAAATAAAGATTATCATAAATGTCCCGGTTTTGCAACATCTCTTGCATAAGGTCCAGTCGTACCTGAGCCCATTGGTCTTCAGAACCATGGAGTAGCGCAGCTATCACTCTGAATCCACAATGACCATCGGCTTTGACATCTACACAGTGGGAAATATAACGCTGATACCGTTGAGGAAATTTTTGAATGAGGGGATCCCTCATATTTCTCCTTTGTGATTTTGGAATATGTGGAACCCCTGTTTCAGTAGTGGAGAATGAGAAGAAAGGTCTCCGGTAGTTGTTCTGCTCATCTTTTCTTCTAGGTCGTCCCTTTTGTTCTGTGTTGTATGATGGGGGTCGAACTGTGCAACGAGATGGATCTGACATGTCGATAAACCTATCAATCATAACATCACGACTAGAAGGATCCATTTTATTTAATCTTTCAAAAAGATGAGCTGCCTTGTCGGGTTGTACTCCCTCGTCAGTACACTTGGGGACTTGCATGGACAACTTACTCCAGTGCATGTGAATAGCATTTTGTGGAATTGGCTCGCCCATAAAATGATACAGTACAATATCGTGAGCACATGGCAATCCGTGTGTCAATTTGATCTTACAATTGCAATTCTCTCCTTTGTAAGGTGGAAGTTTTTCAGCACGTTCTATCTGCTTACCAATTAATTGCATTGCATTTAATGAAATGCGACCTCTGATTTCACTATAAATGTCATCGTGTAGATGTTTATGTCGTGGAATGTTGAGAGATTTCTGGAACGACTTTTTAATACTCCCAAATTGATTGTCCAACATCTTTTTTCTATTTTCTGAAAAGACGTTGAAAGTGATGCCGAAGTATCCCCGAAATATCCTTTGAGTCTCGTATGTGCAGACTCCACCCTGTAATTTAATAATACAATGTGTTAAATAGGGAAGGGACATACAATATTATTTAGCGTAATATAATGAATAAATAGAGGTTATATGGAAGTTACCTTTGACTTGAATGACTATCGAGATGCATAACATTGTTTACATATGCATTAACAAATCGTTCCTTATAATGACGTAACCATGTATTCCAAAGGTACTTTATGGCACGATCATAATTTGAAAAATCATTGAGCATGGCATTCCACCTCAAATTCAAAGTCTCCGGTGTCGATGAATGAATAATCGATTGCCATGCATTGTAAAATTCTTTCCATCTCGTACCAAGCATAGACTTGCAATTTTTCATTACACATTGATTTATATGCCAAATACAAAGAATGTGATGTGCGGAGGGAAAGCATTCTTCAATGGCATCAATAAGCGCTAGATCCCTATCTGAAACAATCACTGATGGCAACACAACTTCTTTTTTTTTTACCATCCATCTCTTTAACGTATCCAATACCCATGTCATTCGCTCTTTTTTCTCATTACTCAAATATGCAAACATAATAAAAAGTGTTAGCATTGTGGATGTGATACCCACAACCTCTAAGAGAGGTAATCCATACTCATTAATCTTGTACGTGGCGTCCATAATTAACACCGACGAAAAATTGACAGATAACTCTAGGCTTGTAGGATGAATCCAAATAATATATGTGATCTTATTGGTGTGTTCATTTTTCAAATAGTCGTACGCGTAATTTTTGCTCTTTCTTGTACATTGCCTTCACATTGTAAATACTTCTGATTCCCGTAGTAATTGACGGGTCTTGTTGTTTCATAACACTAAGTATTTCTCGAGGAGCAGTGCTATTGGCAATGTCACGCACTAATTGCTTCTGGGTTGCAGTCAACTTTGAAGGATACTCATGTCCCTCAAAACACTCAGCTGGTTCATTGTTATGAGAACCATTAACAACATTCAAACCCCACATCACACCGTCTGGGGGTTGTGCTATACCACGAAGTTTAAATGGACAATTACATTTTTTTGTTCCAGTATTCCCTTGCATTGTATGCCCTTCGGGTGGAGGTTTGTACAATCCTCCCCTTTCACAAATAAGAACGCATCTTGGTATTTTTCCGCCAATCATTTTAGAAGATTTATCTATAACAATTACAAAACCATTTTTCATACCAACACTCCGTACCCTATCTAACATAGCATCTCTACTTTCAAATATATACAAAAATAGATGAGTATGTATAAACACAATATTATACAACCAAAAATCAAAACAAGTAACGAATATGGACAATAACAACAACAATAACTAACAGTTGATTCGTAGAATTCGGTGTGTGTAATCACGCTCATGGTATTGACGCGCTCTCCATTTAGGACGCTCATGGTATCTTGGATGCTCTCTCATTCAGACGCCTTTCATGGTACAGGGCGTTCACTTCACTGGAACATCATTAGTAAAATCGTTTCCAAATGCCCAACCGAAAATGAGAAATTGTAGTGATCAATGATTTTCTATTATGAAATACGAAAAATTCCTTTTGAGGATGTTTTTTTTTTCAAAGTTAAAAGATGTGGTGAAAGTTAGAAGATGTGGTGAAAGTTATGATATAATACATATATATATATATATATAAGAGGATTGAAGATAAGAGTAGATAATAGAAAATCTAAATATGTGGATAAAACTGAAGATAGGTAGATAAGAGAAAATCTGAATATGTGTAGAATTAAGGATAGGTGGATAAGAGAAAATCTGAATATGTGGATAAATTTTTTAAATTACATCATAAAATTAATATTTTCGTTGTACATTTTATATTCAATATTGGGCTAATTTTAAAGGCTTCATTGAGTAGATTTTAAAAATAAATTATTTATAATAAAATAAAATATTTATAAGAAGTTATTAGCATTAAACTACTACTAACTACTACTAAACTAGATATGAAAAAAAAATAAAGCAAAAAGTGAATTATTGACGTGATGTGGGGTTGTTACTAATCAACCCCACATCACGTTAATACTTCACTTTTTGCCTTTTTTTTTTTCCATTTCTAGTTTAGTAGTAGTTAGTAGTAGTTTAATGCTAATAACTTCTTATAAATATGTTTTTTTTTAATTATAAAATCTACTCAATGAAGCCTTTAAAATAAGCAAATATTGAATATAAAATGTACAACGAAAATATTAATTTTATGATGTAATTTAAAAAATTTATCCACATATTCAGATTTTCTCTTATCCATCTATCCTTAATACTACACATATTCAGATTTTCTCTTATCTACATATCTTCAGTTTTATCTATATATTTAGATTTTCTGTTATCCTCTTTTATCTTTAATCCTCTTATATATATATGTATTATATCATAACTTTGACCACATCTTCTAACTTTCACCATATCTTCTAACTTTGAAAAAAACATCCTCAAGAGGAATTTTAAATGATTTCATAATAGAAAATCATGGATCACTATAATTTCTCATTTTCGGTAGTTGGGCATTTGGAAACGATTTTATTTAACGATGTTCCTGATGTGAGAACGTCAAGACTATATGGCGGCCCTAATGATAGTATCCAGCATCATGAGCGCCCCAGCTGTGAGAGCGTCCAATACCATGAGCGTGATTACACAAAGTACTTTTGGAATACATGGTTACGTCCTTTTAAGGAACGATTTGTTAATGCATATGTAAACAATGTTATGCATTTCGATAGTCATTCAAGTCAAAGGTAACTTCCATATAACCTCTATTTATTAATTATACTATGCTAAATAATATTGTATGTCCCTTCCCTATTTAACAAATTGTATTATTAAATTTCAGGGTGGAGTCTGCACATGCGAGACTCAAAGGATATTTCATGGATACTTCGGCATCACTTTCAACGTCTTTTCAGAAAATAGAAAAGATGTTGGACAATCAATTTGGGAGTATTAAAAAATCGTTTCAGAAATCTCTCAACATTCCACGACATAAATATCTACACGATGACATTTATAGTGAAATCAGAGGTCGCATTTCATTAAATGCAATGCAATTAATTGGTAAGCAGATAGAACGTGCTGAAAAACTTCCACCCTACAAAGGAGAGAATTGCAATTGTAAGATCAAATTGACACACGGATTGCCATGTGCTCACGATATTGTACTGTATCGTTTTATGGGCAAGCCAATTCCACAAAATGCTATCCACGTGCACTGGAGTAAGTTGTCCATGCAAGTCCCCAAGTGTACTGACGAGGGAGTACAACCCGACAAGGCAGCTCATCTTTTTGAAAGATTAAATGAAATGGATCCTTCTAGTCGTGATGTTATGATTGATAGGTTTATCGACATGTCAGGCTTGTTATGATTCAATATTATATTAGGTTTGTTTGATAGGTATTGTTTAGTAGATTTCAAATATATAAATAGGAATGGATGGAGTAATAAAATATTAATGTTATGTCTGTTTCTCTCGCCGAGAAGTATAGCCAAATATATAAATAAAACAAATAAAAAGAAAGGGTGCGTGGGGTTGTTTCGATCCATTTTTTTTCTCGGTAATGATTTTGGTGTCTATCTCGAGAGGGTTGTGTGGTTCAGACACAAAGCAAAATAATATGTAATTAAATTGGAATCGAATACATCTTAAGCACAATACACATAATAAGATTAAATTAAGGATTAAAAAAAATTGAAAAAAAAAAACTATTCTGGGTTGGGCCGCCCAATGAACAGTAAAAAAAACCCAAAAAAAATCTGCTGGGCCGCCCACTAAACAGAAAAATAAAATAAAATAAAAATTGATGCACCAATTAAAAAAAACACTTGTGACACAAACACAACTTTTCCCTTCTTATTAGTATAGGAAGAAACATCACATCCAAGTATCCAACATCATGCTATAATGATTTCTAGGAGGCCTAAACTAACTTATTTACGTCTCATATCTTCCAATCTATAAAGAGTAGGGGTGCACATAGTCCAGTTTTCTGGTTTTTATCGCTTTTAAATCAAATCATTTTTTTACGGTTTTAAAATTTACAAACCAAAACCGAACCATAGCTAGGTAAAACCATTTTATCCGGTCCGGTTTGGATTGTCTTGGTTACGTTTTTTTTTTCTTTTCCGGTTTTTAGTCTTTTTTTTTATTTATAAATAGTTCACTGAAATGACATCATCACAATTTAGCGAATTCATTTCATACGACAATCAAACAAGATTCTCATTTTTTATATACCATACACCATAATTCGAATGTCACTGGGTCACCTCTCTCTCTCTCTCTCTATATATATATATATATGTGTGTGTGTGTGTGTGTGTGTGTGTGTGTGTGTGTGTGTGTGTGTGTGTGTGTGTGTGTGTGTGTGTCTTGTGCAATACAAGCACAACATTATATTATTATTTTTTTTTCCAATTCAGATGATCATATAAAACAATATAAACTGTTTTATTTCATCTTGTCATAAGTCCTATTAGGGTGGGCATCAAACTACGCATCTGAGGTAGTTGATTGAAGTATTAATAGATCATGGAATGAGATATTAGTTATTTAAGTTTAGTGATAATTGAGGGGGACCGATGAAAAGTTGGTTCACTATGGTGATTTCTTCTCATAATGTACTGTCGAAAATTCGGTTTTACTGTGGTGCACACGAGTGGATTGGTGCGGTGTAATAAAGACCCCCTTAATTAATAGTGTCGATATTCATAGACATATACATGCACACACATATATGTGTGTGTGTGTGTGTATATATATATATCCGGTTCCGGTTTGCTCCGATTGTTATTTTAGACAACCAAAACCAAATTGTTTTTCACGGTTTGGATTTTTGTAATAAAAAAACCAACCAAAAAATTATGGTTTACATATTTTCGGTTTGAACCGGTTGGTTTGATTTCCGATTTTTTGTTCACCCCTAATAAAGAGCACAAGAGGTCCTCCAATTCCACCTCATAAAGCCTCAAATGAATCACAAAAATTGTTAATATACTCCGAAACTTTAGTGATTAGGCTTTAATTTTCCCCCATAATCACGCCACTTAATTAAACAGACACACATTGAAAACATATCTACTATTTAAAAGAACCAATTTTCCAAAAAAAAAAAAGAAAAAAAAAGAGAAGAGAACCAAGAAAAGAATGGTGCACATAGATTAACTGATACTTACAGTTTGCACAGCCAGGAAGACAACATACGTTAGCCACAAAGAGCTTTATTTTATTTTCTCCAATGAGCTATCCTCCAACTCTGCCAAATGCCCATGAATTTAAGTTTTTACTCGAGCATTTATGGATGGCAATGGGTAGGGTTATATTCATACCCTACCCATCAAATTTTTTTTTTACCCATAATCTATCCATTACCCATGCGGTTAGAAAATTTCAAGCCCATACCCTCCCCATACGAATATCCACGGGTATGTGGATATCCATGACTATCTAATTTTATTCTAAATTAAGTATCACAACTCCATATAATGTAAAAATAATTGTCCAACTAATGCACATCAATATATTCTAAGGTTTAAAAAACAGATAATAGATCAACATCAAGTCAAAACATAATTTTATAAAAACAACATTAAGGCAATTACTTATTATTCAATCTATCATATACCCGTTCTAGCAAGAATCAAAAGAGATACCAGTCCATTTAACTATCACCTTCAAGCATATCACTATCTTCATCTTCAAGAATAACCAACATATGATATGCATCGGGTAGGGGAGACGGTGTATAAGCTATCACGAATGTAACAACGCTTAAAGCTTGACAAGAAAAAGTTTAAAAAAAATATTTCTATCGAACTGAAAAATGTATTATAGTTGAAGAACAAATTGTAAGCAATCATAAAATAGAAAGAAAAAAAGAAATAAAAAACAAGATATAAGAACATTTCTAAGTTTCTAACATTTCTGTTGCTACGATGGAACAAATTGCCGACAAATTCAACATGAATTAGTCAATTCGGTAGCATTAGCTTTCGATCTTTGTAAAATACTACCAATGATTGAGGCATTGGTATTAATTGCATTAATATTTATTTTGTTTATTTTTCTTAGTGACAATGTCGCATGTTTTTTTGTTTTTAAAATATGTGACGTTTTCATTAACTTTTATTTACAGACTATTAATTTCTATACATAACACATTATAAACCAAATAATATATGGTGGGTCGGGTGGTTATTATGACGGGTAGAAAATACATATCCAAACCATACCCTACCCACGGCGGGTTTTGAAAATTCAAACTCATACCCCACCCTACCCTTAAATAAACCCACCCTAACGAGTAACGAATAGGATATCCACATGGTTGGATCGAAATTGCCATCCCTACGAGTAATCATACATTTTCAATCACATAGAAAGTCTCTTTCTGTCGTTGAAAGTTGTAGTGTGATTCAAGTAGCTAGCTTAATGTCAGTTGTACAACGAGTCAATAAGTCTGCTTTTGGATCAGTATGGATATTTAGGGCAAGTCCAATGGTGGGTATCAAAATCAAAATTTGATACCTATTTGAAGGTATTAACATCTCCAATGGAAAAAATGAAGGGTATCAAAATTTGATCTGTTACTAGTTGAGGTCTCAAATTTGAGACCACACCCAATACCCCTCATCTGAACATACGCGGCGAGTGGTGGTATTTTACCTTCCAAAAGTAGCAGCAGCATAGCACATGGGTTTGTCTCCATGGATTTGACATTATATTCTTGCAAATTTTCCAAGATAGGACCAATTCAATCCATGTTCCACCGGACAAATAATTGAAAAAAATAAAAATGATAAAAAAAACCAAGTGAATTTTTTTCAGAGTCTAAATAAACACATATTTCATTCATTTCATATACTACATTTCTTCATCACTTCCCTTTCTGATTTTTTTTTATATCATTTTCATTCTCTATATTTTAATTACTTTAGCTCTTCCAAGATGTCACCAAAACGAAGACCCGAGGGTTGGAAAGTTGGTGAAGACGAGGCCCTTTGTCTTGTAAGGCTAATGATCGCAGGCGACCCCGAGTTTGGATTAACCAAAAAGAGACAACAATGTGGGCTAAAATTCAAGAACAATGCGAATTGAATCGGCCGCCTGAAGGAATTTACAGGGACACAAAAAGTTGTTCTACACGATGGAAAAAAAATCAACAAAGAGCGTATGGCTTATGGTGCCGCTTTTAGGAGGGCTGAACTTGCTCGATCAAGTGGAGGAAACAACACGGATGTGGTAACCATTTTATCCATTAATTAACGCTAATTATTTTTAAGATAACGTATTGTTGAAACTATTATATCTTGAACATATGAATAAATTAATTTTTGTGTCCTAGTCAAAAAATGATAGAAATATTGGATCTTTATTTTTGATATATATGAATAACTATAGTTGGAGTAGCACTTCCTCAGTGGAACATAGTTTAATTGATTGTAGTTGTTTCAAGAAAAAATGATTAACGTTTTGAGCTTAATTTTTTGTGTGGGTTAACTAATTATTATTATATTCATTTTAGGCACTTTTAGCTGATTCTTATTTCCACTCGGATACTGGGAATGCTTTTAAGCTATCTCATTGTTGGGCTATATTGAAACATGAGCCAAAATATCAAAATCCTCCACAAAGTGAAGGTCCAGTGAATCTTGAGGATGACGACACACCTGCACCTGAAAGCGGACCTAGCTCATCAACTAGGCCAATCGGAACGAAATCAAAAAAAGCACCAAAAAATTTGGAGTGTGCAAAAAAATGGACGAATATATGGTCTATGCAAAAGCTAGAGATGCTCAACATGCAATTGGTAGGGCAAAAGAGTTGGCATTAGCTGAAGCTGCTGAGTAACGTACCGTAGTTGCTCTGCAACGTGTTGAAGCTGATAGAAAATATGCCGAAGATATGCGTACGATGCAGGTGAATCCAAACATATTCACCCCAAATAAGAAAAAAATTTGGGAAATGAAACATAAAGTTATAATGGATCGTGAAATAGTCGATGCATGCCCAACTCCACAACCTCTGACGAATTCGAGCACGGCTAGAAATCTATATCCGTCGCCTAACGAGACCGATTGGATAGATTATGACTTGAATTATCCTTGAATAATGAAGCTTGGAGTGCGCGTTTAGTTTTACTTTCAGTTGGTTGTTTGGTTTTAATTTTAGTTGTGTGTTCACTTTCTTTTTCGTTGGTAATATGCGTTCACTTTAAATTATGTGTGTTTGTGTGATGAAATAAATGTTGTTTGTATTTCGCTGTCGATCCAGTTATTCAGTGGTTACCAATACAATTGTAATTGGAAAAACGATGTGAAAATAAAAATAAAACACAAACAAGATAATACATTAATTGGAAAAAACCAGAGACACTAGAACAACGAAATAAAAGAAAAGGAAACACAAACACAACAATATATTATTGCATACAAGATGAGAAATTCGCCAATTATTGAAACCGCTCTTCCTCTTTACTCACCCTCCTGCATCTTCTTCTTCCATAAGTGTTGTATCAGATAACGTTTTAGGCTTTTCGAAATCACTTTACATTTTAACCCTCGATACCTATCCATGAACCCTCGCAAATCACTTATTCCACCGCGTTGCACATCTGTTTCCATCGTAGGTGATCTATCATAAATTTGTGCCTTAGTTGGACGTGTAGGTGTCTCATTTAGGTCAATAGAAACTGTTTCGTCTTCTTCGCGTTCATCTTCCACTATCATGTTGTGCAATATTACACAAGCCATCATTATATAGTAAAGATCCTCTCTGTCCCACCCACGTGCAGGCCCTCGAACAATGGCCCAATGTGGTTGCAAGATCTCGAAATCTCTCTCTGCCTCTTTACGAAATGCCTCTTGCATCCGGGCGAAATATTGTTGCGCTGGAGTACCGGGATTAGATATTGTCTTCACAAAAGTGGCCCACTCAGGGTATATGCCATCAACTAAATAATAGCCATTACCATAATGTCTTTCGTTAACCATATAGTCAACTTCTGGACTTTTACCCAAACATACATCATCAAACAATGGGGACTTCGCTAGGACATAGATCATTATTGATCCCGGGAGTCCAAAGAATGCATGCCAAATCCAGGTATCATAAGATGCAACTGCCTCAAGAATTATTGTTGCACGTCCTTTATATCCGGTAAATTGGCCTTCCCATCCTTTTGGACATGCATTCCATCGCCAATGCATACAATCGAGGCTACCTATCATCCCTGGAAACCCTCTTTCTTCGGCTTTATCCAACAACCGGTGCAAGTCTCCTACGTTACTCTTCTCCATATACCTCATAGATAGATCGAGTGAACTTCTTCAATATCTCAATGCTCGTTGACTCAGCTATGGCCCAAGTGTCATCAAAAAGATCTGCAACTGTGCCGTATGCTAGTTGCCTTATAGCACATAACACCTTTTGCGTTGTTGAGAATCCGGGTCGGCCGATGGCATCATCTCTCTGGATAAAATAGTTATTATGGTTTGCAACATCAAGAATGATCCGCTCGCATAGAGGCCTGTGTGATGAGAGTCGAATTGGCTATCATTTACTATGTGATTATACCCCGTTTATACCTCGTTTTATATGTTTGTTTGTATTTTGATGTATTTTACACCTTGGTTATCATTTCGAGACCTACGACGTAAAGTCCGGGATTCTCGGTCTTTTTTGGTGTATTTACTATACTCTCGGTCACCCTAGTGTCCTGTAGGGGTTACGTGTGGTATTTGTTGTGATTAAGTACATGCATTAGGTGTTCGAGATGTCTGGAAGGCGAGATACGAGGGTTGGAACGTGTGCCCAAAGCTTAAACGTTCAAACGGATCAAAACTCGTTGGTACTACATCCATACCTTCCATTGATCTGCATTTTTGATCCACCTTAGAGGTATTATCTGGTCTGGACATCTTCATTAAAGTTGTAGACAATTGAATCATCTTTCCACGCAACTTGAATCACTCGATTTGGAGGTCTACACACAAAGTTATGGCCGATTTCATCGAGGGTGTGTCGACTAGTGCTTGGCGCTGAAAATGCTAGGCGCACGCCTGGCAGTTAAATTGGTCCAGAAAGTTTTAGTCCGTGTTTTCAGCATCCTAGGCGTGCGCCTGCACTTTCCTAGGCGCACGCCTAGAGTCCAGAACTCATTAAACACTATAAAAAACCCCCATTTTGCATCTAATAGATCTAGTTCTTCTTCCTCAACTCGTTTTTCACCATTTTTCTTAATTTAGATTAGTTTGTAGGTAGATTAGATTAGTTTAGTTGTAGATTGTTGTAATCCGGAGGATCTCGAAGATAGATTGACGCGTTATTGACGGGATTTCGTTCAGAGGCTCGATTTTCTACAAGTTTAATATATTTGGAATTTCGTTTTCTTTCGATTTCTTGCTTTCGATCTTGATGCTTGTTACTTTTGATGTTGATTTCTTGTTATTTTCTTAGTATAATGAGTAGCTAATTGCCTGATAGTCGAGTTATGTGATAATCTTCAAAATCAAACTCTAGGCTATTCATGTGGTGTTCTTGATGTTTGACTGTTGATTCTCGATGTTACCGTAGTTCTAGAACTTATTCTTATCACGTTTGTTGAATTGATCACTCGATAATCGTATCACACGTATTGTCTTTATAGATGTATTTTGCGAGAGGATACGGGAACCGGGGTTCTAGGATCACCCTGTAAAACCAACTGAGTTGTTCAGATTCGGTTTCGTGTGTAAGGTTTGTATCAACTTCTCGAGCGTTTCATTGATCGTAGACCGTGTGAGGTCACTTAAATCCGGTCAGCGGACTGTTGAACCTGACATAGGAGGTTAGATTATTGAAATAATGTCTATTATCAGAGCCAGGAAACGACACCCTACTTGACATCGAGAACGTTTAGGTGAATCAAGAATACCTCGGGACTTAGCTAGGGTTTGTAAGTATTAGATTGGATCATAGCTCGGCTATCTATTTTATATAGTTTTAAATCTTTCTTTTGTATATATTTAGTTTGTAGAACCAGTGATCTGACAAATCACCATGTTCAAATTTGTGTTGGCCTAAACTAGGAACGAGACCGACTTTGGTACTCGACTAGATTCCCTGTGGGATACGACATTGACTCACCAATTCTAAGCTACAATTGACCAGGTACACTGCCGGTAAGATTGGACACTTAGAAAAGGCCGATCACTATGCATTCTAAATCGAGAGCGAAACATATCTGGCGTGTGCATACAGGGATCTGCAAAGTATTGTTCACGCAATAGTGCATGTGACTCCTCTCTATGATGGCGTATGTACCGGCGGCCGGGAACAGAACCACCCCATTGAGATGATCTTCCATCTTCATCTTCTTGTTGTGTATTGAACATTCCCATCATCGCGTCATCTTCTTCGCGGCGTTTGGCAGCCTCACGATCATTTTTTATTACCAATTTTAGAAATCTATTCATTGCAAAACAATAGGGAAATATCAATTGAATGGTTGGAAAGAATTTCTTGATAATTGAAATGGGTGTGAAGAAAATATGTAATTGCCTGTTATATATATATATATGATAATTTGATATGAAAATCTTATCCGTAATATGCTCGACGAATGATGGCATGGCAAGTGTCAAGATCATTTGATAACTTCTTTGTGGTGGATTGGTAAACAACACATCCGTAATTTTTCTGACCAACTACAACACGCCATTTGCAGATGGGTTTGAAAATATTATATCCGTAATATATCTCACAAATCAAAACATGCCACGTGGTGAATTGATCAATTCACAAGTTTATGATGGTAATTAAAAAAATCATATCCGTACTATTTCTAGCAAATCATGGCACGACACATGGCGGATTGACTAGTCACGAATTTATTATCGTAATTTGGGTTTTATGTTACTTATTGTATATAATTTTCTAAAATTATTATTAGATAAAAAATGCGTTAACTAATACAACAATATTTTTTTTTATATTATTGAAACATTAATATTAAAAAAATGATACTACTAAATTTGATACTTTGGGTTGGAGATATTGTTTGTGGGTATCAAACTCAAAATTTGATACTTTGGGTTGGAGATGAAAATTTGATACCAGTCTGAACAATGTTCATAGGTATCAAATTTAAATTTTGATACCATTGACATTGGACTTGCCCTTACTGGTTCAACTCTAGAGGTATTGCTAAATTCTGGAGTTCATAATATCTTGTGAGCATTAGAGGATTGATGGACAAAAGAAACTGGAGATGGAACATGTGACATACGTGCAAAAAGAATTATAACCTACAGCTGGGATCCAAACTAATGTAACCTTTGTGACTAGGGATGATCCCCAAATGAGTACACTTCGTTGTGTGAAACTGAAAATTTCTATTGTGATAAGGTCTTAAATGGGGATTATGTTGAAATTGAAAGACACAAGATAAAATATAATGCGGAATTCTTATAGATCAAAGATTAAATGAACAAGTTAAGAGCAATCGCATAAGATACTCTTAACGAATACTTTATTATACAGTTTTAAAAACACGTTTTTCTAATTTACAGAATCTTTATATAAGATGAAATGCATCAGACTCTTTATTTTACATAATGCGGAAGATATAAAGGAAAATTTATAGAATCTGGATGAATGCGGTAGATGTAAAGGAAATTTTACAGAATCTGTAGTTTACAATAAAAAATAGAGTATCTGCTGCAGCATTATTTTTCCTGTTGAAATCTCTACAATAGAGTTTTTAAATGATTTACGGTATCTACTGCAAGTGCTCTAAGTTACATTTCCGCTGGTCATGAATTATTTATAGAGTATACTTCACAGCAACAGTTACATTCAGTTATAACAGAATAAGAAGTTACAACAAAACAAAGTCAGTTGGATTCTAAGTCAGCTGAGTCCTCAAGTTAGCCGAGTCTTTAGTCAGCTGAGCCGAGTATATGAGTATGTGCACATCCTCTTGCATCCAACACTCCCCATATATTGTAACCCTCCTTTAAGTTGAGAATGGTGAATGAATCAGCTTGCTGATCGCGCTTAAGTCACTTGTACTAACTATAGGACTAGGTCTATAGTAGTTAGCGGACGAGCAATGGTCAATCCCACAAAGACACAACTTATAACTCTCAACATAGCTACTAATGTAGAGTTAAAAAGAACATATAGTGGTCGCCGACCAACAATCAAGACAAAGGAAGAAAACATACAACAACTAATCCTCCCAATCAATCTAATCTTAGCTTGGTATTGACCAATACAATATAACTAACGACTCCCTTAATCCCCCAAGTATATCAGATTCGTAGTTATATCCTTTTTAATATTCATACTATTACGAGTGCAATTCCCTAAACTGGTTCTACTTTTTTGCGATACAATAGAACCCTATGCTAAGTTACGTGTCTACCGTGGACGGGTTAGAACTTCTCTAACTAGAACACACTTATTAACGAGGAACGCCGATGTAACGCGAAAACCTCACCTAAGCAGCCACCGTTGTTAGTTGGCAGTACTTAAGTGATCTAACTACCTATGTCCGATCTAACACTTCAACAAAGCACTAAGTTGTATTCAGTGTTAAATGACACCATGATGTTTGAAAACCATGACCAATCTAACACTTCAACAAAGCACTAAGTTGTGTTCAGCGTTAAACAACACTATGATGTCTGAAAATTTTGTATAGCAGTTCAGATCCTCTTATTATTATTATTATTATTATTATTATTATTATTATTATTTATTTATTTATTTTTTTTCAGAAACGGAAACGAAAGATTCATAGACGCACCCCTTTTTCGCCCCAAGCGGGATTCGAACCCGAGTCACTGTCGGGTAATTATGACGTTAGTATAAACCATTAGGCCGATACCTTATTGATAGATCTCTTATTCAATTAAGAGGTTGTTTAAATCATTATCAAATACCACTTAATAGAACCACCTATTACTATTTTTGGAATAAGTGCTTATTTTGGTTAACAAACACCCTGTAACACAAATTTCGTTGTCCGGAAAATTAAATAAATAAAGACAAAAAAAGTAGTAACAATAATTTTTATTGATTTTCAAGAAAAGTGGGTTACAATCTTTAGCAAAATCCCTATCGTGGGGACTTTTTGTTTTCCTGAACGCCCTTGTTTGTTGAAGATCTATGAATACGGCGGCTGACCTTCGAACGTCGGTTGAAGGACTATCCGAGGGTCGCGGAGACTTGTTCTCGGACATTTTTGATACTCTTCCGACTTGGTGGGGACAATGTTGGATTTGTGGAAGAATTCCGGATATAATGGATGTTCCTCGATGTTTGTTGAAGAGCACCGGATATGGCATATAATCTTCATTTGTTGGAGATGACTTGGATGCTTTCGTGCTTCCTTAATCTTCTCTTTTGATTTCTCTGAGGGTCATCGGGACTTAGTCTCGGATTTTAGCGGTGCTCCTCCAATTTGTTGGGAAGATGACCTTCGTTTGTTGAAGAACTCCCGATATGGCGGACGATCTTCTGTTGTTGGTTGAAAAACAATGAATATGGCAGAAGATCTTCAATTTGTTGAAGAACGCCGGATGTTGCGGATGATCTTTGAATGTTGTTGAAGAACTTGAAGGCATATTTGTTGCTTCTTAGATCTTCTCTTTGTTGAAGAATTCCGGATTTTGTGGATGATTTTCAGCTGTTGGAGATGACTTGGAGGCTTCTTTGTTACTCCTTCAATCTTCTCAGCAATGGTTAAGCAAGAGGCGTGATGCTTTCTCCCCATCTTTTCACCAATTGTTGTTGTCGTGTTGATGTTGTTGAACTCCCGTATATGGCGGAAGAGTTTTGACTTTGACGAAGATTTAAATGAATGCTTTGTATTGCCTTCAATCTCCTAGTTGAAGAACTTCGACTTTTCGGAAAATCTTCGATTGTGGAAGATAATCTTTCTTGGCGCTTTGAAGCTTTTGATCTTCTTCATCTTCTTGAAAAACTTTGAGGCGTTGCTGACGCTCTTCAATCTTCCTACTTTTGTTGAAAGATCTTCATTGCTTTTGGTGTTGTTGTAGAGCTCTGGGCGTTCTTTTTTCACCAAGTTTTTGGTAGGTTTTCACCAACTTTTCTTGATGATTTGCAAATGACTAAAGCCTTCCTATTTATTGTGTTGGAAGAGAGCATTTGGTTGATGTGCATTTAATATAAATCAATAAAATCCCTAAATTATATTTCAAGAGACTTTATGATTTACTCAATTGTTTATTTCCTAAAATTTAATGTGGAAACAATACAAAAATAATTTAAATTTAATTGCATACGTAATATGTGACAAATATAACATGTCACATATATTTCTTTGTATATCTATATTAGCCATTTGTGATAAGTCGATTAAATCTCTATATTTTTTTAAGAGATTTTAATCAATTATTTATTTTTATATATTCCTTGATATTTTTTATGTATAAAATGAATTTCGACTTAGGATAAATGTATCATGTGACGTATATTTGACGTGTCACATAAAATTTTTCATATCTACACACCCTAAGTCTGAAATGAAACGTATCATCATTCACTTTTAAACTCCTTCTAACTTACATTGTCCCCTTTCATCTTAAAATGGAGTGCGTATTGTGCGGAAAATCTTGATCTTGAAAAACACTGCAATTTCCGAAAACTACTTGTCTGGTTCGTTATGCTGGAAACCCCCGATTAATATCAATATTCCTTTAAACATCCAATGGTACGTGTTGATTGTAAAATCCTGTATATGTTGCTTCAAGCATCATTTTCCGCTACTATAATATATTCAACAAAAATCTATATTAAATAAAAATTAAGTCAAATAAATTCATATCCAGACGAATTCCAACATTTTGAAATGAATTTATTATTTGAAATTATAACTACTACCTCCGTTACTTAAAATATTTTTTTTTCTTTTAAATTAAGAAACTTATTAAATGCAAATCTTCACTACTATTATGTACACATATCCATGATTTGTGTCTTACTTTGTTATAAAGATGAAAGAGAAGAAAGTGATCACAGACAGCACTCTGGCCAGAACTCCTGATTAGTGACCAGGTGGATTTTGGATCATTGAGGTTTTAAGCAAAAGAAAAAAAAATGAAAGAATTATAAGTATTAAACAAGAGGATGATGTAGGAGTATAATAATAAAAAAAAAAACTAATAAATGATTGATCAATTTATACTTAATTTTTTTGAGAAATCAAATTCTTTTCTTCCTGAGAGATATCATTTAACTTTAATCAAGTAATGCAGGACATGAGAATTGATAACCTTCATTATATTGAAAAAAAATCAAATATTTAATTTTTTTTAAGTGACATTTATATATCAACTATTAATACTACCTACTCCATATATATTATGTTGTTTGATACATTAAAGTGACTCATTAAAGTGACTGTGTAGACAAGAAAATGGGGACAAATAGGGATATGAATAAGAGTTGGGACAAATTGGGATATGAAATTGGGATATCAAAATTGGGACATGAATAAGAGGGACATGAAAATTGGGACTCTTTGTACTTTAATAAGAGTGATTGTGTAGGCCCTGATGAAAATTGGGACATGAATAAGAGTCTCAATTTTCATCAAACTCTTATTCATAGCCCTCTTATTCATGGGATATGAAAATTGGGACAAATTGGGATATGAATAATTCATGCCTACACATGACAAATTGGGATATGAATTGGGACAAATTGGGATATGAATAATCCTCCATATATATTGTGTTGTTTAAAAGTGACTGTGTAACGCAAATTTTGCTGTCCTGTAATTAAATTAAAAGGATAGACAAGAAAATTGGGACAAATATAATTTTATTAATTTCAAAATGTGAGTGGGTATAATCTCTAGCAAAATCCCTATTTCTACGGGACGCCTTTGATTCTCCATCGATTTCTCCGAGGGTTGCGGGGACTTGTTCTCGGATTTTGGCGGTGTTCCTCCTATTTGTTGGGAAGAGGGCCTTTATTTGTTGTTGAAGAATGCCGAGTTTCATGGTGACCTTCGATTTGAAAAACTCCGTATATAGCGGAAGTCATTCGATTGTTGTTGAAGAACTCCGAACTCGGTGGAAGACCTTCGATGGTTGTTGAAGAACTCCGAATATGGCAGAAGACCTTCGATTGTTGATGAAGTACTCCGGATGTGGCGGTGAAGGATGCAGGTTCTTAGATCTAAACGAGTTAGATCTACGCGCAAATGGATGGATCACGATTTATATATCAAAACACATAATTAAAGGACTTAAACTACTACAAGGGGTTTAAGATCATGTTACCAATAACGGGAAGAGAAGCCTTGATCTTCCGATGTGTTCTCCAAAACGGTGGTTGGTGGACACCCTTCTTGATATGAGAACCTCCTTGATATGCTTCCAAGAAAAACTCCATGTTTTTCTCCAACCGAGTGGAGCTAAGGATCGAACTCCTTAGCCTTTTTCTCTATAAATTTCGTGGCCCTCTCTTCACCTAGAACTGGGAGAACTCTCTTTTATAGGCAAAATCCAAGAGAGAAAATCTATACCAATCGGTTTAACAAAATAAAAGAGATAATTCTAATTATTATTATCCAATAAAAATAAGAGATAATTATAATCTTATATTAAGAAAATATAATTATCCTTATAGTTAAGAGATAAATAATAAATAAATTATTTTCTTTTATTTATTCAATTAATTATTTAACAAATAAATAACTAATTACACAATATGCCATTATCCAAGAAAACTAATTTCTTGGAAAATCCAAGACATATTGGCTCCACACTAAGCTCACTGCGCCATGAAAAATGCCTTTTCACAGATTATATTATTTAAATTTAACTAAATAATATTCATGCATATCAATTAATTATTTCACCAATTAATTATCAATGAGGCCCAAATAACAAGATTATTAGTCCGAATTACGAAGTCTTACATCGGGGACCATGGACTATATAACGTGAGCTCCAATAATTAATTATTCATCGAACATAATAAGTACATTAATTATTAATTCCGGGATTACGCCACCATAAACCCGAAACTAAACTCTACCGATTATAGATGTATACTTATACTCAACCCATGAGTGAATAAGCGTCCATTGATATAATCACTACATACGGATTAACCCTCCATAGATCGTCCATTACGAGTGGGAGGTCTCCGTGAACCCAACTCGTAATATCTTATCCTTATTTACCATTAACCCCTCGATGATCAATTAGTACACATATCCTCGACTAGTAGCTAATTAGTCAAATGTGAACTCCCGGATCGATCACTTTCTTAGGGCTAACAAATAAAGGGATTTGTCTCTCTACTTCCAGCGAGGAAGGAATGGATTCCATGTCTGTGAAAATCGTAACTACTCACTCATCCGGAGATAGTGCCAATGAGAAGTGGCTTGGAACACATATTTAAGTGAACCGTAACTAACACATCAAACACTACCCGGGACAAGCAAGACTCTGTGATCACCTCAGGATTAAGGTTGATCCATATATGATCATCTAATGATTTAATAAGATTCCTCGATTACGGAATTATACCGAGAAATTGATTAAATCGGTCCGATCCTATATGAATGCCATCATATATAAATGCCCCACGTAGGTACCCTCTACCGACAGTCCGGATAAGACTATCACACCCTAAGGTGTTCTGGGCGCATTATTGGTGTTTTAATCAAGAGACCCTAAACTCTGATTAAGTTCACCACGGACTAACAGTTTAAGTATACCACCACTAACTCAATCCTCACGTGCATGCCATACACTGAGTTAAGCGGTTACATACTGATATACTTAGGGTTTGCAGCATTGTATTATTTACAAGCACAAAGCAAGTAATAAGGTGAGATAAATTCTGTCATTCATTATTAAAAACAATTACACAAATTGTCTTTCGGGCACAACACCTAACAATCTCCCACTTGCACGAAATGACAAGCAACGATTGTTTTTAGAGCACACCCTTTCTCATCTTATTCACAACACTCTCCCACTTGCTCTAAAAGCAGTTGAGATATATCCCTCAATGCCGTACCCTCCAAGCACTCGACTTGGTACATCGATCGATTAGGTTGTCGACTCGAGACGATCTTTAGGATTGAAACGTCGCCGGTCCTTCCAATCAGCGGTACTCTCTCAATATGCTTTTGACCTCTGGTGACCGAGAAGATCCTTCTAAGCTATCTCTTCACTTTGCTTTCACAATGAAGTGATATCGCTTATCGACTGGAATTACTCCCGACCAAAAAGGAAATTCTAAGCACTATGAGTAAACACCGAGCCCGAGATCAACGTAATGATCATCCTTAATCGACTACAAGTCGTAATCGGTGTAGTCAACCATATTCAAGTTTGCACTGAATATACAAGCATATGTTTCCTCGTTCTCTAACGATACTTGAGGACGTACTAAACCGCTTATTTTATGCTCGAATCCGAGATTCGACTACTATTGACTTGTGACAACCTCGACTTGCCGTTATCCAAGAGAGACTCTATCCCATTTTCTCTTTATCCGAAGATTTGGAGAATCATTCTGAGAGGTAGGGTAGGACAACTCTCGATGAATGCTGCAACCATATATGCATAATCATCTTATTCAATAAGATCAGTGGGATAGCCAATGACTCATTCTCGTGAATTTGACCGAATCAGATTCTTAGAACATAGTCCAATTCTCTCATCCAGAGAATCTTGGCTTGTCAGTTTCTGACTTCAGATAGCACACACATGTTGTCTCCAACTGTTTCAGTGTTATCATTCATGAACACTAATACTACTATTTTACCAATATTGATACCCAGTCTACAAAAGACTTATCAATATTCTAGTCAAGACCACATATTTTAAAACATGCGACTTTTAATGACCGAGAGGTTCTCTTAAATTCACAAAGGATAAAAGCCATGGTGAGCTTCCTACCAATGGTTCTTTTCGAATAAATTAAGATATCGTTAGTCTCGCAAAAAGGTATTAGGGAATCACCCCTATCTTACGCTTTGTAACTAATCCGTTATTCATTCTCACTAAAACCCTTCTATTCTCGAATGAATTGATTCCGTTGTTCGGCAAGAAAGTCTCGGGAATCACCCCTATTTTTCTCTTTTAACGAAATCTAGCAAGATCGAGTGGTGAGAGAGTTCAAGGTCCAGTTAACTCTCTAATTGTCAGGGAATCACCCCTATACCACTCAACTTTGCGCTGAAAGTTTAAACTTTCCTATTCATTCGTCTCTTTTCTATGTAGATCCAATTGCGCCCACTGGGCCTGAGACACTCAGGTGGTTCTACAATAGACTGAACAAAACTGGAGTACAAAAACTCCATTTACAGGGTTAAGGCTGTCAAACCAACCTCTATGATCAGAATCCTAACTTTCCTATTCATTCGTCTCTTTTCTATGTAGATCCAATTGCGCCCACTGGGCCTGAGACACTCAGGTGGTTCTACAATAGACTGAACAAAACTGGAGTACAAAAACTCCATTTACAGGGTTAAGGCTGTCAAACCAACCTCTATGATCAGAATCCTATACAGCCCACTAAGAGCCATAGGTTATCAATCACCTCAGTAGACCGTAAAGTCCACAAAACTACAATGGGTCAATGGTAAACCATACTCCCACTACGTGGTGGATTGACATCCTGATCTAGTAGTATATATCGATTGTAATCACCAACAACCGATGTTGGACGTGGTCCGATTAAATCGATAGTAACTACCTTTGGGTAACCGTACTCAAGGTTTAAGGTTGTTACTTATAGATTCTATCGAAGGCTTGTGGTGATTCAACCGTCACTTTACGATCTCAAGAATCTTATAATCAACCTTCACTCGTCTCATTAAGATATTTCACGAACAAATACAATCGAGCGTATGCGCAAAATCTCCGGCCCTACCTTCAAGCATTAAATGCTAAATGCCTACATTTATGGAAGTGGTGTGAACCGAATTCACTCCTTATCCATAAATTCACTGGCATCTTCTAGGTAGACTTCTCGGTTTACATAATAATGTTAACCGTTATTTTGCAACCAATTATCTTAATCGAGTTTAACAGTGTATTGTAGCACATTAATAACTATATCAGGCAAGTCTATGGTTTCTTCCTCAGTGAGAAACATTCCACTAGGAGGCAGGCCGAGCAATAGTCCCAAGACTATGCGATAGCCTATTTCTGAGCATGGAATACTCTATTCTCTGTTAAAATCAGAGACACCTCCTCGTATTCTTTCGATAAACCAACAAGTGTTTTGAGTAGTTATCAGACAGAATGTCACCACTCAAAATCTCCCACTAGCTTGTATCTCTTACTAGACCCTGAAGGTCATGATGAACAAGCTATGTTACCCCTTCAAATCTATTACCCTCTCCCGATTGAAAAGAAACTTAGTCATTGTTCCTTTGAGATAGTGTTCTAGATCGGGAGATAGGAATCACCCTTAGCCGATCGTCAGTCTTATCTCTAGGATATATGCACTAATTATTAGATATTGAAGGGTTGTTTATCTTAATACGGAAACCTTTTACCTTTAATAGTTTTAGACGTGTTACACATACCTATTCAAACTTTTCTTAGTGGTTCTGTCTTTATCAAACAAAAGTGCGAGTCATGATTCGCAGTACTACAAATGTCATCTTCACTTTGTTTGAGGCAAATCTGTAGTATCGAGATGAAAGTGAATCCATTTGTTTCAACGACTGTAAAACGAAAAATAAATTTTTTCGTGATATTCAAGGATAGAATCCAAATTCATTTCCTTATATCACTCCCACTATTATAGTGAAATTATCGCCCGTTGTTACTCTATTAATCGTTAATGCACGGCTTCCTTGTTCTTCCAAAGAACTAAGCTACCGAGTCAAGTTACTCGGTTAAGAAAGTCGCTAAGGATTCATTGGTTAGTGATCCAAATCACTTTCCTTATCCTATACTTTCTTTAATTAATGTTTCGGTTTAGCCTCAAAACTTTAGTTAAGATGATTAACACTTATAGACATTCTTTTCCATTCTCAACTTTCCTTAAAAGGAAATAGTCTTGAACTAGCAGTTCAATTGAGTAGACACTACTCGTGAAACCGTAGGATGTCTAATAAAAGCGTTATCAGTGGGACTAATTTTCTAATAAATTAGAAAAACATAAGATAAAAGCTCCCACTAGTTTATCGGTTCCAAATACCGTCTAACTAGCGACACTTAAATTTATGATTCTCTAATTTTTCTATTAGAAAATTTCTCGTGTAGACACTACACAATTAAAATTCACTAGAATAATTTTGTCGTCCCAATCATCTTTCAAACTAACTACGGTTGTCTCTCGTTCTGCACGAGTGACAGCAGTGACATGCCTTATTTACGTCACTTAAGTCTTGAAGGCTCCAGAGAAATATCTCTTCCGAAAAATTAATCGCATGTAAGATCAATAAGTACAACGTTCTAGTTACTTACTACTTTTTAACGAAGCCATTACTAGTCAATTTTACACTAGCGATCTAGTACTACAGTAGAGATATGTATAATGATTTGTAAATAAAATTGACAGTAAAATAAATCCAAATCATACACTACTAAAATTTTAGGAACATAAACTAAGTACTTATAGTCTATCCTACTGCTCCAAGGATTTAATCTAATGCCTCTCAGTGCCGCCTTAGGGTAGGTCAAAGAGGTTTCGATTAATATTGAAGATCAGATTGAGAATCGAACATCTCATTTGTGATCGTCAATCACCTTTCCTTTTTCAGCCAAGGTACTACCAAAAATACCCTTTATGAGTGTGACCTACTGTCTCAGATTTTTAGATAGACCCCGAGTGTGCCGCCTTAGGGTCGGTCAGTGACCCGATGATGGGAGTCAACTTTACGTGATTCCGGTGCATTTTCCACCCCCGTTTATCCCACTTTTAGCACATTCTCGGTGTATTTAGACCGTTTTTTGGGTAATATCGTGAGTTTATAGCACGGGGAGTAAATCCGTCGCTTTGATGGTTTACTACCTCTTTTTAGTGATATTAACCCATTCCCGAGCACTTTTACCCTCCGGAATCGTTTGTGTGTCTTGTTCGTTCATGAGATTGTAGGGTCTAGGTGTCACGAGAACCCGGAAGGCGAAGGTTTATGATGATAAGTGTGATCAAGGTGCAAGAATGAGCCAAGAAAGAAGAAAGAATAGGAAAAGGAAGAGAAATAGTTGGTACTCAACAGACTGTTCCGGTTCAGCAGCATTTTTACCTATGATGGAGGCATTTTCTGATCATGACTTCTTCATGAAAGTTGTAGAGAATTCAAAGAGCTTTCTAATGGTTTTTGAATCAACCCAATCCGAGCTCGGACGAAGAAGTTATGAAGTTTTTACTGCAGCAGAAAATTACATCATCCCAAACGCACGTTTGGAACCATTTCAAAGCGTGCGTTTGGGCTCCAAACTCTCGCTCGTGAAGCCCTTTCTTCAAACGGGCGTTTGGAACGTGGAACTGGCGTTTGGCTGAAGCAAAACGCACGCGTTTGGGACCTTTCAAACGCGTGCGTTTGGGGCCATTTTCTGCACCCTATCTATAAATACCCCTTTGGACCATGAAGAAGGAGAGCGCGAAGGAGGAGTAGTTTAGGGTCATTTTGGGCGTTCTCTCTCATCTTTAGGAGTTAGATTTAGTGCTATATATCATTAGAAAGCTCTTTCAATCCTCCCTTTGATTGTACAACTTAAATCTTCGATCCGTAACATTTCGATTGTCAAAATTTGATCTTTTCGAGCACGAATTTTCCTCTCTTAAATCTCAATCAAGTAAGTATGTTTGCTTGTTCTTTTGTTGTTATTGCTATGTTTTTCTCCATTGTTTGTTGTATAGATTGTATAATGTGTAGCTAATTTCTCTCCATAGTCGAATCATGTGATATGTGATGAAATCACCCTTTGGGTGATGAAATGGGAGTGGGTAGTGCGTTTTATTGTTGTTTCTTGCATGTTTCACGTTCTAGAACTTGTTATAACGGATTTGGGCTAGATTGATCACCTAGGTCAAAATCATACACATCACTCTTGAGAGTTGTTCAGAGAGAGGGTGTGGGAAAAGCGGTTCTAGGATCGTGATGTAGTCTCGTTTTAGTTGTTAAACCGAGCTCATCATGAGGTTACTCGTTTATACGTTTAAGCGGCTCGAGTGCAAAACATGACTTGTTAGAGAGAGTTGTTCAGACCTTAACATGGCATAAGGTGTTAGAAGAGAGTTGTTCAGACGCTAGCACCGGGTTTAGGAGTTCGCACCGTGAGATTGAATGTGAGAGTTCGTTTGTTGTTGCACACTCCCGGTTTTGTCTACCTTAGGGTTGAGATTAGTCATATGGATCATGGTTCGGCTATGTCCCTTTCTCCCTCTTTGAACTTAGTAGTTTAATCTCCTTTCTCCCTTTCATGTTTTAGTATAATTGTAATAATAAACAAATCAACCGCTTGTTTGTCTCAGACTAAGCTAAGCTAAGTTCACTTTGGTACTCACAAACACACCTTTCTCTGTGGGATCGACCTCGGACTCCTGTAGCTATACTAGCAATCGACCCGGTCCACTGCCGGTTAGAGAGCTTGTTTAGTCACCGTTGTCTTGAGTAATATAAATTTGTTTGGTGAAAATAAACGCTCATCAAAATGGCGCCGTTGTCGGGAAGATGTGTGCTATTTGTGATATCTTGCAAGTGAACCGAAGGCTTGGGCCTAGGTTTTATTTTATTGTTTTCTTGTTGTTTGGTGTTTTGTAGTGCATTGCCCGGAGTTTTGAGAACCGCTTGAACCTTACATTGCTAGAATGGAGACCTTTGCTAAACAAAGAGGAAGGGCCTTCTAGTTGGGAATTTGATTGCTAGATTTGAAGGTTTGAGTCCGGAACAAACGGAAATGGACCAAGACACTAATCAAGTTGGTCGTGGAGGCCAAGTTTTTGTGGAACACACTTCTATCGGGGAGGTCAAGGAGTTACTAATCGAGCTCAAGGCCAATCCTTAAGTAACAATGTTCAACAAAGGGTAAACTGTCAGCGGAAAGGACAAGGTGGAGCAATGCCACCGATGGACCCGAATGCTATGAATTGGCTCATGAATCAAGTACAAGAGCGATTTCAAGCATTAATGCAAGCTCATATGCAAACTCCCAATCCGGCACCGAATCAAGGAGATGTGCGGACTTGTAGAGATTTGGTCATGCCATCGCCGACTTGGTGGGGCATAGTCCGATAAGGTTGCCCCGATCACCGCCAACACTATGAGTATTGGGCAAAATATTATCAATATGATTAGGGACAACTCAACCTTTTAGGGACGGAAATCGAAAATCCTTATTTCTTCCTAGATCATTATCTCGAGGTGTGTCGGACTATAAGGATGGAAGGTGTTAGTGAAGAGGCAATCAAGCTACTTTTGTTCCCATTCACTCTAAAAGACCAAGCAAAGGCGTGGTATGACTCCTTAAGGCATGACTCCTACACACTTGGACCGAGGTGGTGCGCACATTTTGCTTAAATACTATCCACCGGGAAAGTTTTTGATTTGAAAGAGGCAATTATGACCTTTGATGCTTATGAAGACGAGTCACTACTCGAGGCATGGGAACGGTATAAGGCCTTGTTGCGTCAATGTCCCGCATACATGGAGTCACTCTTTGGGACCAAGTCCATTGTTTTTTGCGGGACTTGATCAAGATATGCAAAACCGACTTCATGCTTCAAGCGGTGGTGATATAATGATGTTACAACCTGATCAAGCGTTTGACCAAATTGAACGGATTGCGGAAACTTTAAGACTTTATGTTTCCGAGACAAGAAGAGGGCCAAGACGCAAGAAACCGAGTGAGATGAAGTCGGTGGGGGAAAAGATTGAAGATGCACACCATGAGAAATTGTTGGACCAACAAGAGGAATCTTTGCAAAATCTTGAAGATCGAGTAGTGCAACTAAATGAAAAGAGGATGTTTGAGAAAGAAGAAGAAACAAGAAAGGAGCTAGAAGCCGTGGGAAAAGAGCGAGAAGAGGCTCATTCAAGGAAAACGGAGAGAGAGGATGATGATTTTTATCTAGATGAAGCGTTTTCCGAGCTAGAGATTGAGTTGGGATCGCCCATGTCACTAGAGGTTCCTCTCGTGGAGTTTGACTGTGGTAAGTTTCATATTCTTCCGATTACACCCTCACTTCCTGATGTGAAAATTGATGATGCCTTGGTGGAATGTATGGTGGAACCAACCATTGTTAAGACTCAACATGAAATCTTTGGTGATGAAAGTAGCTCGTTTTGGGATGAAGAAGAGATGGAAGAGGTGCAATGTTTGTCTATTACACCGCCTCCCGAAGAAATGCAAGACGATGACTTGGAGGAGTGTATGATAGATTTGAGCACACTTTTTGAAGAACCGGATTCTGAGTTTGAAGAGAAGACGGGATCGCCCATTTCACCATCACTCCCAATTGAAGTGTATGATGATGCAATTTTGGAGTGTGTGATGAAATCTCATGAGCTTGGTATGACATCCGTGGTTGAGCTACCGGAAGAGTTGGAGGTTATTAGCATACCGGTCCCGGACTACTACATTATTTACTCTCCGGTAGACAAAGCTCACAAGATTTATGAAAGGGAACAACTACCATGGGATGGTAATTTCAAGAAGAGGATGATGGCGGATTTCAATGAAAGGGGATTCCCAAGAGCCATGTGCGGTAAGTTCCTAGTGAACTCGTTTTCCCCTATGCTTGCTATGCTCATTCTCCTTGAATTGTTGATATTCTTGAGTTCGGATTTCGGTTGATGGTTTTTGGTGATTTTTGATTGAATTAAAAATGTTATCTTGAGTTGGTTTGAGTCCTTTGTGGTTTGAGTCCGTTTTGGTGCCACTTGGTCGAGCCAACGACGTAAAAACAAAGGCGCTTTGTGAGGAGGCAACCCACCTTTTGGTAATAATTTTGTTTTTGAAGTGGTTTTTGGTGCAAGAGGAGAGTTTTGTCTCACAAGAGAGTTTGGGGTGAGATTTTCTTTTGATTCTTGCTCTTGTAACGTAGACGGTGATGTTTTTATGTGAGCCTCTGTGGCTTTATTTTATGCATGGATGCTCTGTGTTTCTTTTGATTATCTTTACATCCAAAGGCACTTCCCGCCTAGTATGGTTGATATGCTTTGATACCTTGATTGTGGCATGGCTTCTATTTTTAGATATCTCGTATCTATCACCATCTTTTGGCACGTGGATTTTTTCCGTGCATGTGTTTGCCTTGTTTTCTCGCACATGGTGTTCGTGTACTCGAGATGGAGCTTACTAGAAGATGTCACGTGAGCTAAAGTGCGCCTTCTGCTGGGTTTTGGTCAAGCGGCTAAGTCTTTTACTCTTTTTATCTCTCACACACCGAGGACAGTGTTTCGTTTAAGTGTGGGGTGGGAGACTTATTTATTTTCTTGTTTTCGTTGTTAAATGTGCTATAAATGTGGTATGCTTAGCCTATGATCGGGCTCGAGTCGATTTTTGGGTAATTTTTAAAATTTTTCAAGGGTTCCTGACACCGTGTTGTATGTGTTATTTTCACATTTGAGTGGTGATCACCTTAGTCGGGACCCCGAACATGTGCATTGCGGTTTGATATTATCTTGAGAATGAAGTTTATTACTTTCACTTAAAGCTACACTTTGTGCACAATTTGATTGCTACCACCTTTCATATCACTAGCCTTGAGACGAAATGTCATAGGTTTACCTAAGTAGGACATGGGATGACGGTTTTGGCGTTCTCTTTGACCAACCAAAGCCAAATAAGCCTTACCCCGAACATTAGACCTTCGTAGCCCCTCTCAGCCTTGACAGAATGGTCTGACCACCATTCGTTTTATAGCCGTTTTGTTACTTAGTCAGAAACCTACCTTGAGCTTTATTTATGGTCACATTCCCTTCATTCATACCCTACGAGTGGACTTAGTCTTTTGTTAGGCCGGACTTGCTCGAGGCAAGTGTGGGGTGGGGAAATGATGTCTTGTGATGGGTTGGTGTTTTCTTGGTTTGGAGCTATAAGGAGAAGAGGAGCTAAGTTGGCCCTAACGTTTGGGTTGGCCTAAAGAGAAAAGAAAAAGCTGTGAAATTCTTCATTTTCTCTTCAAAAAAAAAAAAAAAAAAAAAGAGAACTCAATCAATCAAAGTTCAAAATAAATTAGAAAGTTCTCAACGAATAAGAGTTTGGAGTTTATAAAATAAAGGGTTGGAATCAAAGTAATGAGCTCAAAAGTTATACTTATGATGTTGGAGTTGGGATAGTGAGATAGGTGCTAATGTATTCGACCTGCTTTATGAAACTTGAAACATAGTTGAATTAGGCAATGAGTTCGGTATGTTAGCATTGTATGGTTCCCAAGGTGCTAAAAATAATCAAAAGGAGTTTGGATGGTTTGTATAGTAGAGATGAAGTGGTACACTTGTTGATTAGGTTCACTGCACTTCTTTTCTCCAATTCCCAAAATATCCTATTCGATTAACCGGAATCACCCTAGCCTAACATTATAACCCTTCAAGTCCTCGCTTTCGATCGTGTCCAAACTTAGTGACCTTGATTAGTGGAGAGGCTAGTGATTATGAGACGGTTGGTAGGCGTTTGGTTGGGATTCAAGCCCGACAATCATTTTGAGCACTTGGTTTTAGCTTGGCACCACACACACTCCATTTTCTTGATAATGTTGCACCAATGTGTATATGTTCGTGTTTCTTACTTTGTGGTTACCTTGAGAGTGTGAGTAGTAGCACCTACATCATAAAGTTGAATCCCTTGGTTTGTTTTAAAACGCCTATTTTACTCGAGAGGACGAGCAAAGGCTAAGTGGGGTGGTTGATGGGAGTCAACTTTACGTGATTCCGGTGCATTTTCCACCCCCGTTTATCCCACTTTTAGCACATTCTCGGTGTATTTAGACCGTTTTTTGGGTAATATCGTGAGTTTATAGCACGGGGAGTAAATCCGTCGCTTTGATGGTTTACTACCTCTTTTTAGTGATATTAACCCATTCCCGAGCACTTTTACCCTCCGGAATCGTTTGTGTGTCTTGTTCGTTCATGAGATTGTAGGGTCTAGGTGTCACGAGAACCCGGAAGGCGAAGGTTTATGATGATAAGTGTGATCAAGGTGCAAGAATGAGCCAAGAAAGAAGAAAGAATAGGAAAAGGAAGAGAAATAGTTGGTACTCAACAGACTGTTCCGGTTCAGCAGCATTTTTACCTATGATGGAGGCATTTTCTGATCATGACTTCTTCATGAAAGTTGTAGAGAATTCAAAGAGCTTTCTAATGGTTTTGAATCAACCCAATCCGAGCTCGGACGAAGAAGTTATGAAGTTTTTACTGCAGCAGAAAATTACATCATCCCAAACGCACGTTTGGAACCATTTCAAACGCGTGCGTTTGGGCTCCAAACTCTCTGTTCGTGAAGCCCTTTCTTCAAACGGGCGTTTGGAACGTGGAACTGGCGTTTGGCTGAAGCAAAACGCACGCGTTGGGACCTTTCAAACGTGCGTTTGGGGCCATTTTCTGCACCCTATCTATAAATACCCCCCTTTGGACCATGAAGAAGGAGAGCCGCGAAGGAGGAGTAGTTTAGGGTCATTTTGGGCGTTCTCTCTCATCTTTAGGAGTTAGATTTAGTGCTATATATCATTAGAAAGCTCTTTCAATCCTCCCTTTGATTGTACAACTTAAATCTTCGATCCGTAACATTTCGATTGTCAAAATTTGATCTTTTCGGAGCACGAATTTTCCCTCTCTTAAATCTCAATCAAGTAAGTATGTTTGCTTGTTCTTTTGTTGTTATTGTTATGTTTTTCTCCATTGTTTGTTGTATAGATTGTATAATGTGTAGCTAATTTCTCTCCATAGTCGAATCATGTGATATGTGATGAAATCACCCTTTGGGTGATGAAATTGGGAGTGGGTAGTGCGTTTTATTGTTGTTTCTTGCATGTTTCACGTTCTAGAACTTGTTATAACGGATTTGGGCTAGATTGATCACCTAGGTCAAAATCATACACATCACTCTTGAGAGTTGTTCAGAGAGAGGGTGTGGGAAAAGGGTTCTAGGATCGTGATGTAGTCTCGTTTTAGTTGTTAAACCGAGCTCATCATGAGGTTACTCGTTTATACGTTTAAGCGGCTCGAGTGCAAAACATGACTTGTTAGGAGAGAGTTGTTCAGACCTTAACATGGCATAAGGTGTTAGAAGAGAGTTGTTCAGACGCTAGCACCGGGTTTAGGAGTTCGCACCCGTGAGATTGAATGTGAGAGTTCGTTTGTTGTTGCACACTCCCGGTTTTGTCTACCTTAGGGTTGAGATTAGTCATATGGATCATGGTTCGGCTATGTCCCTTTCTCCTCTTTGAACTTAGTAGTTTAATCTCCTTTCTCCCTTTCATGTTTTAGTATAATTGTAATAATAAACAAATCAACCGCTTGTTTGTGCAGACTAAGCTAGAAGTTCACTTTGGTACTCACAAACACACCTTTCTCTCGTGGGATCGACCTCGGACTCTGTAGCTATACTAGCAATCGACCGGTCCCTTTGCCGGTTAGAGAGCTTGTTTAGTCACCGTTGTCTTGAGTAATATAAATTTGTTTGGTGAAAATATAAGCTCATCACCCGACGAGTACCCAAAATCCTATCCTTTCGGAGACCAAGCCTTGAATTTTGATAGCGGTGAAGGCCTTCCTTAGGGGGCGAAATCAAAGCCGCACGAGGCGTCACCATTCTCTCACGTTGCTTGTGTCAATGATAGAGGCCGTGGGGTGGCCGTCGCCTCTCCCGCTCCCACTCAATATTTTGAAAAAGTGGTGGGTTTCTTGATCACGTTTTGGACTCGATGTTACATTAAGGAACAATAAATCACAGGCCCGAATGTTGTCGGTTATATGGGCCAACCCACCCGACCTATTCGTTAGAACATATGTGACCGTCGGACGGGTCAAGGCTAGGAGAGGTCCGTTGAGCCGTAGTGGCTCTTCGGATGGCTCAAGATTTTCGGACCCGTGCAAGCGCCACACGTGGAGGGTGAAGTCGATTGAGCCGTAGCTACCGTTGACCACCCAACCGTGGTTAAACCACTTTGAACCTGTTTGCCCGTGATTATCCAATCCTTAAACATCAAACTTTCACGTAGACACTACGGAACAAAAACGTAATCTCGTCTTAGGTAAGGTGGAATTCACCGAGAATCCAACACCTTAACCACGAGGTTTCGGATTTTACTCCTTATGCTTTCGCAGAGTGGGATTCACCGAGAATCCATCACCCAACCTCGACGATTGAAAAAACCCGTGTTCCTCGGTTTTTCCCTAATTAGTTTCTAATTAATATCAAACAATTAATTAAAACTAATCGTGTGTTTTATACATGCCTAACTAATTCCTCGAATTAATTTCTACATGTATGCATATGGAGTGGAATTCATGATATGATGCATGTAATGGCAATTTTCTGATTCTACTCATACAATCTACACATGTATACTAGTGCAGAAAATAAACATTTGAGATGGACCGTTAGCACTTCAGTAATTAATCTATTCGAAAATAAATTAAAACCCTAATCTGCAGCTGTTAAGAATCTTCGATGATAGCATATCAAACGAACTTGGATCGGGATGAAACTTTCCAGATCTGATCTTCATTCTTCGGACTTCAAGATGGACGGTCGGATCGGAGCTTTGACTTGTCAATCTTCCTCAGTGAGCCGCCCAACTATCTGCTGAAACAGACTCTCACAGCAGCGCATCATATACTTCCCGAGATCGATCGGGGATGAAGATAAATCCCGATCGTCCTGAAAATTTTATCTCACGTCCAAAACTCCATGATTATCGATCTGACTGGTCGGATTTTAATTTGAACGGTCCAATTGTTCCCAGAAAATCGAAGAAGTCACAGTTAGGGTTTCTGTGAATCCTGCGTTTTTCTGTTACAGCAGCCACTTTGCAGCAACGAACAGAAACCCAAACGGACTCTGATCGACACCAAAATTTGTGGGATTGTTCATCAACTTGCAATATTGATTCTGACCGGAGGGATCTTCGTTTTAACGGCTCAAACAACGGAAAAAACGAAAAGACTAAACAGCTAATGTACAGATCTATTTTCTGGAAATTAAAATTGCAATAACAATAAATTACATAATTTCCTATACTCATATGAACGAATTTTCATCGTTTATATGAGTTTACAATAGATCTAACGGGAAAACGGTGCCAACCCCCAATCCATCTCTTCAACCATAGCAATTAATCATTATCAATGCATAAAACAATAAATAAAATTTACCTACATGCAATTCCACTCCTTTAAATCGTTTAATTATGATTATGACTATATAAATCGTGGAACCTTGCTCCGATACCACATGAAGGATGCAGGTTCTTAGATCTAAACGAGTTAGATCTACGCGCAACGGATGGATCACGATTTATATATCAAAACACATAATTAAAGAACTTAAACTACTACAAGGGGGTTTAAGATCATGTTACCAATAACGGGAAGAGAAGCCTTGATCTTCCGATTTGTTCTCCAAACGGTGGTTGGTGGACACCCTTCTTGATATGAGAACCTCCTTGATATGCTTCCAAGAAAAACTCCATGTTTTTCTCCAACCGGGTGGAGCTAAGGATCGAACTCCTTAGCCTTTTTCTCTATAAATTTCGTGTGGCCTCTCTTCACCTAGGGCTTTATAACTCTCTTTTATTTAAGAAAATCCAAGAGAGAAAATCTATACTACAATCGGTTTAACAAAATAAAAGAGATAATTCTAATTATTATTATCCAATAAAAATAAGAGATAATTATAATCTTATATTAAGAAAATATAATTATCCTTATAGTTAAGAGATAAATAATAAATAAATTATTTTCTTTTATTTATCCAATTAATTATTTAACAAATAAATAACTAATTACACAATATGCCATTATCCAAGAAAACTAATTTCTTGGAAAATCCAAGACATATTGGCGCCACACTAAGCCCATTTGCGCATGTAAAATGTCTTTCACGTGATTATATTATTTAAATTTCAACTAAATAATATTCATGCATATCAATTAATTAATTTCACCAATTAATTATCAATGAGGCCCAAATAACAAGATTATTAGTCCGAATTACGAAGCTTTACATCGGGGACCATGGACCTATAACAGAGTAGCTCCAATAATTAATTATTCATCGAACAAAATAAATACATTAATTATTAATTCCGGGATTACGCCACCATAAACCCAAACCGAACTCTACCGATTATGAGATGTATACCATACTCAACCCATAGAGTGAATAAGCGCCCATTGATATAATCACTACATACGGATTAACCCTCCATAGATCGTCCATTCTCGGTGGGAGGTCTCCGTGAACCCAACTCGAGAATATCTTATCCTTATTTACCATTAACCCCTCGATGATCAATTAGTACACATATCGACTAGTAGCTAATTAGTCAAATGTGAACTCCCGGGATCGATCACTTTCTTAGGGCTAACAAATAAGGGACCGTCTCTCTACTTCAGCGAGGAAGGAATGGATTCCATGTCCGTGAAAATCGAACTACTCACTCATCCGGAGATAGTGCCAATGAGAAGTGGCTTGGAACACATATTTAAGTGAACCGTGAACTAACACATCAAACACTACCCGGGACAAGCGAAAGACTCGTGATCACCTCGGGATTAAGGTTGATCCATATATGATCATCTAATGATTTAATAAGATTCCTCGATTACGGAATTATACCGAGAAATTCAGATTTAATCGGTCCAAATCTATATGAATGCCATCATATATAAATGCCCCACGTAGGTACCCTCACCGACAGTCCGGATAAGACTATCACACCCTAAGGTGTTCAGGCGCATTATTGGTGTTTTAATCAAGAGACCCCAAACTCGATTAAGATCACCACGGACTATCAGATTTAAGTATATCACCACTAACTCAATCCTCACGCATGCATGCCATACAATTGAGTTAAGCGGTTACATCTTGATATACTTAGGGTTTGCTGACATTGTATTATTTACAAGCACAAAGCAAGTAATAAGGTGAGATAAATTCTGTCATTCATTATTAAAAACAATTACACAAATTGTCTTTCGGGCACTACACCTAACAGGCGGATGATCCTCGAATGTTGTTGAAGAACTTGAAGACTTCTTCGTTGCTTCATAGATCTTCTCTTTGTTGAAGAACTCCGGATATGGCGGATGATCCTCGAATATTAATGAAGAACTCCGAATGTGGCGGACAATCCTCAAATGTTGAAGAACTCCGAATAGGGCGGACGAGCTTCGAGTGTTCTTGTTGAAGAACTCCAGATATGGCGGACGAGCTTTGAATGTTGAAGAACTCCGAATATGGCGAAGACCTTCGATTGTTGAAGAACTCCGGTATGGCGGACGAGCTTCGAATGTTGGTGAAGAACTCCGGATGTGACGGATGATCCTCGAATGTTGGTGAGGAACTCCGAATATGGTGGACGACCTTCAAATGTTGTTGAAGAACTTGAAGCCTTCTTTGTTGCTTCTTAGATCTTCTCTTTGTTGAAGAACTCCGAATTTGGCGGACGATCTTCGGTTATTGGAGATGACTTGGAGGCTTATTTGTTACTCCTTCAATCTTCTCCACGGTGGTTGAAAAGAGGGCTTTATGCTTTCTCCCCATCTTCTTCACCAATTGTTGTTGTGTTGATGAACTCCCGGATATTGCGAAAGAAATTTGACTTTGACGAAGACTTGAAGGCATACTTTGTATTACCTTCAATCTCCTGGTTGAAGGACTTCGACTTTGCAGAAGATCTTCGATGTTGAAGATGATCTTTCATGGTGCTTTGAAACTTTGATGTTCTTCATCTTCTTGAGGAACATTGAAGACGACTTCTTCCGGCGTTGCTGACGCCTTTCTATCTTCTCGCCTTTCTTGACTTTGGGTTGATCTTCAAGGGTTGAAGGCGCCTCGTCGAAGAACTCCGTCTTTGTGTTGATCTTCAAATGTGTAAGACACCTTGTTGAAAAGCTTTGCCTTTGTGTTGATCTTCAAGTATTGAAGACGCCTTGTTGAAGAGCTTCGCCTTTGTGTTGATCTCCAAGTGTTGAAGATGCCTTGTTGAAGAGCTTCGCCTTTGTGTTGATCTTCGAGTATTGAAGACGCCCCTCGATCTTCTTGGCTTTCTTGAAGAACGTTGAGGAATTCTTGGGAGATTTTCGGGGCTTGAAGGATTTCTTGGAAGATCTTCGAGGCTTCGGTGTTGTTGATGAATCCTTGAAGCTTCTTGCTCTGGGATCTCCACCAACTCTTCAGTGTGTTTTGCAAATGACCAAAGCTCTCCTATTTATAGTGGTAGAGAAGATCTTTTGTTTGATTCGCATTAAATGCGTCCACACTCTTGATTGGTTCTAGCAATTTGTACACAATCTCCGCATTTATTACAAATCAATGAAATCTCTTAATTAGTTTATTTTAAGAGATTTTATAATTTATTGCTTCATATTATCTTCTAATGTTTAATATATAAAATGTAATATAGAACAATTTAGACTTTATGGCATATGCGATACGTAACATATAAAATGTGTCACGTATATTGTTATTGTATGTCTACATAGCCATAAAAAATTCAATTAAATCTCTATTTTTTCTTTTAAGAGATTTTAACTAATTATTTATTTCTACATTATTCCCTAATATATTTTATAAGAAATAACATAAAATAAATTTCAACTTAGGACAAATATATTGTGTGACACATTTGAAATGTCACATAAATTTTTTGTATTTACAAATGTCCCCTCGAGACTTGTTGTTGTCCTGGTAAAATCTTACCGTAGCGACGAGTCTCGACAATTTTGTTCCAAAGATGCCTAAATGTTTGGACTATGTACATGACATATCGTTTGATGGGCTAGGCCCAATATAAGTTGACATAGCACAATACCCTACCATTGGCTTTGGCGGCAACGGCTTCCGTATGTGGGATCTCGATCCCCGACTGTGCACCTTGCACAACTTCCCCGTCAGTGCATCGAAACGGTGTCGTTTTGATCCAAAGCGACGCCGTTTGATCGCGATGTAAAAAAAAAAAAAAAACACAGTCAAAGCGGCGTCGTTTGGATCGAAACGACACCGCTTCGACGATCTTGCGTGAGGGAAGTGTGCAAGGTACGTGATCGGGGATCGAGATCCCCGTATGTGCATTAACTTTGCCCTTCCTCCAAGCTCACATCTTGAGTCGGCAGTAGTGTTTTTTTGTAGGGCTCCTTTTTTTCCTATATAAAGAACTCTTTGCATTGAAAATCTTCAATCTTTCTCTTCCAATGATACAAATTTTCTGCAAGCCCCTTTTTTTTGGATTTATTACCAAGAAGCAGAAAACTTCCGCATGTTTGCGTTTTGTCTTTCCACTATTCTTAAAAAAGGGTAAACTCTCTACCGAGGGTCCCACTCCCACTGTCCCACGGGATGAGTGGAGATGTAAATCGAATCCTCGAGAAATGAGTCAATAACGGCTTACTTTTTAGGAGGAGGAATAATTGTCCGCGTGAGAATCGAACCTCTAACCTCCCGCTAGGCTGCAATTACGCACCCACGTCCCTTGCTAACTGGGTTATGTCCCGGGGACGTCTTTCCACTATTCTTGGTAGCGTGATATCGATCCCCTTTTTTTGGCGCAATAACACACCATCAGGAGCGGGACGTCAACCTTCGCATTGAGCTGTAACTTCATCTGATTCCAAAGTCAAAAGAAATTTTCATGGTGGATCAATTCTGCATCTGTTGATATGCGACAATAAAAGGGTTTTTTATTTATTTATTTATTTATGCTTTGGCTCATGTGGAGCAGGGGCATGCATCCATGCATGTGCAGCATGTGTGTAATTCCTTTTCTTGCTTTTTGTTCCAGTTGCGTGATTGTTTTTTTTTTTTTTTTTTTTTTTTTGGGGCAGATTCTCATGACGCCGGCACAAATTTGATTTTTTTAATCGTAATCTCAATGGCCAACTAGGCAACATCACGGCACAGGAACAAATTGATACAATTGGTCTCTCGTTACTTTCCCAGCGACCCTTGGTTTATGCAATTGCTAACTATTGTTCTGTTTAGTGCCTTGTTTGATGATTTTGTAGGCTACTCCCATCAAAATAATAATCAGAGATCGACGATACTCTCATCATCAGCGTTTCACCAATATCATATTTGGAGGCCGATTCTTTTATTCATCCGTCACGCCGGGTTCAGGAGGCTGTTTTGAGGTTGAATTTATTTTCACCTCACCACTTTAGAGACCAGAGGTCGTTTTGAGATTGCCTACCTCACCACTTTGGAGATCGGAGGCCATTTTGCGGTTGCCTACCTCACCACTTTAGAGATCGGAGGCCGTTTCGAGGTTGCCTTTACCTCACCACTTCAGAGATCGGAAGCCGGCTCGAGGTTGCCTTTACCTTACCACTTTAGAGATCGGAAGCCGTTTCGAGGTTGCCTTTACCTCTTTACCTCACCACTTCAGAGATCGGAAGCCGTTTCGAGGTTGCCTTTACCTCACCACTTCAGAGATCCAAAGCCGCGTCGAGGTTGCCTACCTCACCACTTTTAGAGATTGGAGCTCGGAGTATTGAAGGCCATTTGGTGGATGAATTTTCATATTCGCCTCGTCGCAGCCGGAGTTCCTTCAGACGATCATTTTTGGAGATCGAATATTTATTCACCTCGTTGCCTCAGAGTTCTTTCAGTCGAACAATTTTTTAGGAGGAATATTTATCCACCTCGTTGCCTCAAATCATCCACAAAGTGACGAGGACCCAAAACGGTGGTGAAAATCTCTCATCAACTCAGTAGTCCTTTAAAGGTAAAATTTTTTGTCTTTGTTTTCATTTTTCATTTTTTTTTTTTCTTTTTTGCAGATTCCGACTCTTGGGTTCTTCGCATCAAGGTCAGACAAGGACGCAAGCGGAGTAGTTAGTTGCTCCACCTTGCGTAGCATAACCGGATATTCAGCCCATGTAGGACGCGAGTGAAGTACTCTGTGACTTCACCCTGCGTAGCACAGCCAGATGCTCAACAAGCCAATGACACAAGTGAGGTACTTCGGGATTTCATCATGCGTGTAGAGCCGGTCAAGAACGCGAGTAGGGTACTTAGTTGCTCCACCCTGCATAAGACAGCCATATAGCATCACTTAAAGAGTCTACACGAGACGGTGAGAGGTATCTTGTTGTGCTTCATCATGCTGATGCTGCTATGGACAATGGGATCAAGCTTCGAATATGCCTCACCATCGAATACCTCTTTTATTTCTTTTCCTCTTGAGTTGGTTGTCGCCTTTTTGACTATTCGGCATTTGTTCCTCCAGACATTTTTGAAGTATGGAATCCCCACATTTGTATCTATGGACTCTTTGTGTTTTGTTTCTGGAGTTGCTTTGGTGAATTTTCCGGTCCTTTCCCTTTCATTTCCCTTTTGAGGGTCTTGAAAGAGAGCTTGACCTCCATTTGTGGAGATGGTCAACTTGGTTGAATTCCCTTGAGAATGTATTGAAGACTCTATTGCCTAATTTGAATACGCATCTTGATGGAAGAATTCTTGGAAATTTGCTCCCTGCAGTTGAAACTCAGGCTCTTCCGTCTGTAGATGTAGTCAACCACATTTTCTTTTTTCCACCGGTAAGAGTTGGTTAACACAACCATGTTGTCCGTCCCACGGGTGCTGTAGAAGCGATTGAGAAAGATCTGCTCCAGTTGCTCCCAACTATCCAGAGAGGCAGGGGTGAGATCGGTGTACCAATCAAAGGCGTTGCTGTTTAAAGAATGCACGATTTGCTTCACCAAGTGATCTCTATACGTCCAAGCATTGTTGCAAGTTTCAACAAAATGGGCAATGCCTTGCTTCGGATTTCCCTTTCCATCTAATTGCCGGAACTTCAATGATCGATAACCGGACGGTCAGATCATCAATCATTTGGGTGTATGGTTTGGTGTACGTTTGACATGAATTCACGGGCCTTCCGACTTTGTCCTTGATGGTACCCATGATGAATTCCTGCAACTGGTTGATAGGAATGGTTCCATTGGGGGAAATCTTTAGATCACTTGCCAAGGTAAAAGACTTGGAAGCTTTTTGATATTTGGAAGAGTTTTCTGGGGCAACCCTCATGTTATTCACTATGCGTGGAGACTTGAAGGCTCCTTGATCTTTGGAAGTGACGTCAAGTCCATCCTCATCATCATGCAACACTTCTTTTGCCTTACTTGCTTCTCCAACGGAATCAAGCCTGTTGGCGAGCTTCGCAATTGGCACGTCTTGAGTCTGAACATGCACCGTGAGAGCTTCAATGGACTTTGTGAGTTTGAAAATATGATCCACCAGGGTGGTGGAATTTGCCATCATGACGTCTACGGCCATTGGTGATGAGGATCCATCATAAGTTACCCAAGGGAAAAAAAAGGTGAAGGCTAGACTCCTTTGACATGCTCCGAGTGATAGGGCCCGAAGGTTGACCCTGAGATGAGGAAACATTCTTAACGGCTACAACTTCGTAGTGGCGCCCTCTGAAGCAACAGCTTTCGTAGCAATAGCCTTCAGAACGGAAATTTTTGAAGTAGCCTTTGATGTAGAAGCCTTTGAAGCGGTAGAAGTCTTTGGGGCCATTCCCTCAAGACTTCTCTTTTTTCCAAGGAGAGATTAAAGGAGAGATTGGTCCCACCGGGCGTGCTAGAAATTTGTAACGCAAATTTCGTTGTCCTGTAATTAAATTAAAAGGTTAGACAAGAAAAGTGGGACAAATATAATTTTATTAATTTCAAAATGTGAGTGGGTATAATTTCTAGCAAAATCCCTATTTCTACGGGACGCCTTTGATTCTCCTTTGATTTCTCCGAGGGTTGCGGGGACTTGTTCTCGGACTTTGGCGGTGTTCCTCCTATTTGTTGGGAAATGGCCTTTATTTGTTGTTGAAGAATACCGGGTTTCTTGGTGACCTTCGATTTGAAAAACTCCGAATATAGCGGAAGTCATTCGATTGTTGTTGAAGAACTCCGAATTCGGTGGAAGACTTTCGATGGTGGTTGAAGAACTCCGAATATGGTGGAAGACCTTCGATTGTTGATGAAGTACTCCGGATGTGGCGGATGATCCTCGAATGTTGTTGAAGAACTTGAAGACTTCTTCGTTGCTTCATAGATCTTCTCTTTGTTGAAGAACTCCGGATATGGCGGATGATCCTCGAATGTTAATGAAGAACTCCGAATGTGGAGGAAAATCCTCAAATGTTGAAGAACTCCGAATAGGGGGGACGAGCTTCGAGTGTTCTTGTTGAAGAACTCCGGATATGGCGGACGAGCTTCGAATGTTGAAGAACTCCGAATATGGCGGAAGACCTTCGATTGTTGAAGAACTCCGGATATGGCGGTCGAGCTTCGAATGTTGGTGAAGAACTCCGGATGTGACGGATGATCCTCGAATGTTGGTGAGGAACTCCGAATATGGCGGGCGACCTTCAAATGTGGTTGAAGAACTTGAAGCCTTCTTTGTTGCTTCTTAGATCTTCTCTTTGTTGAAGAACACCGAATTTGGTGGACGATCTTCGGTTATTGGAGATGACTTGGAGGCTTATTTGTTACTCCTTTAATCTTCTCCACAGTGGTTGAAAAGAGGGCTTTATGCTTTCTCTCCATCTTCTTCACCAATTGTTGTTGTGTTGATGAACTCCCGGATATTGCGAAAGAACTTTGACTTTGACGAAGACTTGAAGGCATACTTTGTATTACCTTCAATCTCCTAGTTGAAGGACTTCGACTTTGCAGAAGATCTTCGATGTTGAAGACGATCTTTCATGGTGCTTTGAAGCTTTGATGTTCTTCATCTTCTTGAAGATCATTGAAGACGACTTCTTCCGGCGTTGTTGACGCTTTTCTATCTTCTCGCCTTTCTCGACTTTGGGTTGATCTTCAAGGGTTGAAGATGCCTCATCGAAGAACTCCGTCTTTGTGTTGATCTTCAAATGTGTAAGACGCCTTGTTGAAGAGCTTCGCCTTTGTGTTGATCTTCAAGTGTTGAAGACGCCTTGTTGAAGAGCTTCGCCTTTGTGTTGATCTCCAAGTGTTGAAGATACCTTGTTGAAGAGCTTCGCCTTTGTTGATCTTTGAGTATTGAAGCCGCCCCTCGATCTTCTTGGCTTTCTTGAAGAATCTTGAGGAATTCTTGGGAGATCCTCGGGCCTTGAAGGATTTCTTGGAAGATCTTCAAGGCTTCGGTGTTGTTGATGAATCCTTGAAGCTTCTTGCTCTGGGATCTCCACCAACTCTTCAGTGTATTTTGCAAATGACCAAAACTCTCCTATTTATAGTGGCAGAGAAGATCTTTTGATTGATTCGCATTAAATGCGTCCACACTCTTGATTGGTTCTAGCAATTTGTACACAATCTTCGCATTTATTACAAATCAATGAAATCTCTTAATTAGTTTATTTTAAGAGATTTTATAATTTATTGCTTTCATATTACCTTCTAATGTTTAATATATAAAAGGTAATATAGAACAATTTAGACTTTATGGCATATGCGATACGTAACATAAAAAATGTCACATATATTTTATTGTATGTCTACATAGCCATAAAAAATTCAATTAAAACTCTATTTTTTCTTTTAAGAGATTTTAACTAATTATTTATATCTACATTATTCCCTAAAATATTTTATAGGAAATAACATGAAATAAATTTCAACTTAGGACAAATATATTATGTGACATATTTGAAATGTCACATAAAATTTTTGTATCTAAAGGAAGGGGATAGACAAAAGGAAGGGGATGAGATGATTTACGGTAGGAAAGGGTAGGTGGTGTTTATGGGTGGCAGAAGGTGTAAGGGATATAGGAGATGGTGGTTGATTCATCCCTTTTTATTAGTAAAGGTCTGAATTGTATTTTTTAGAAATTGTGTTATAAGTAGTAATTGTGTTATTATTTTTGTTGTGTTTGAAGTAAAAATATAATAAAAATATTGTTATGGCGTCGAAAGTAATAAATCGTAGTGCCGGAAGGGAAAGGGTGCCAAAAGTAGGAAGTGTGGTGCCATTAGAATCTACCAATAAATATGGCATTTGTGTTCATTTTGAATAAAAAAGAAGAGATTATAAAACATGATCGGTGCGCCGTTTTTTTTTTGTTTATTTGAATGCTGCGTTGAATATATTTATACCGCAATCTTAATTCGAACAATATAACGTTCTTTGAACTAACATTCCAGAAAATTAACACTTTTTCCCTATGTTTGTTACTCGCATCTGTGTGAAATTAATCTGTTTGGCTTGAAGGAAACAAAAGGAAAATAAAAGAAATAGGATGGAGGGATTTATGTTTAGTGTTTGGTCAGGGACTCATAAAGGAACATTGATACAATGATATTTCTTTTTCTTTCCTCTGTTCAATCCTTCAAACCAAACAGACCCCGCTCATGTTGTTTGAATACTACAGAACTTTGCATTTGATTTGAAAAACACGCTTTTTTACATACATTGGTTCCATAATATAGTGTGCCTTGGTCTGTATTTTCTTTTTAAGAAATAATTATTCCACAACAAATGTGCATAATAAAATGCCATAACAACTTTATCCATCATTGATTTTTTTAGGACGTGATTGGAGATGACCCTAACAGGTCCACGTGTCAAGTGTATACGGAATGGATCAGCAGGACAGGATAGAGCCCTATCTGACCTGGAGGTCAGTACGACCATATGGACCAACCAACTGGATAGGATCCCTAATCAGGACAGCGCAGGTCCCAGACTAGAGGAAGCAGATAGATCAGACCAGAGCAGGTCCCTGACCAGACAGATCAGGCCAGGGCAGGTCCCTGATTAGAAGAAGCAGGTCGGGGACATACACATCTGAGATGAAAAACAGTCATATGTAACGTGGAGACGTGAGGGGGCTACATAACCGCCCACTAACCCCAGTATCACGGATAACCGCCTGAACTACGGTTGGACTTGATTCCAAATAGATATATTTGGATACGTAGGCAGCTTATTCCTTAAGTTCAGTCCATAGGAGAAATAGCAACTACTCTTTTCTTGATCCTAGAGCAAGAATACCCAGTATTTTACCCGTTGCATTCTGAGTTCGATCATTGGCGCTAGAAGGAGGGCAATTTTTTGTTTCTAGTGGAAAATTATAGAGTAGTGAACATGAAATCTAAGAAAAATCAACAAGGGAAGGACCTAGCAGGTTCCTCACATAATCCAAAAAATATGGATCAAGATCAAGAACGAAATCCAGAAAAACAACCAGAGGATCAACCAAATCCTAAAGATTTGGCGAAACAACTCTTAGTAGATGCTTTAAAAACAATGGGAGATCAAGATTTCCAGATTCTATTTGAAAGTGTGAGAAAGGGGAAGGAAAAGGTAGAAACTCTTGGAGAAGAAAGGCAGTTAACACCAAAAAACAGGGATGGTCACAAGGAAGTTGCAGAATCCAGTTGCCGAGTTGTTAAGAGCAAAACTCGTCAAGCGGATGAGGCTGTAAGAGCCGAATTGGACGCAATGCTAGAAGGTGAGGAGGACGAGTTCCATCTGGCATCGCCTTTTGCAGAGCATATTGAAGCATACCCCTGTCCTAGAGGATTCAAGATACCCAAAATCAGTCCGTATGATGGAACAAAAGACCCGTATGATCATATGCATCAGTATATAGCGCATATGCAGTTATACAATGCCCCAGACGAAATGAAGTGCAAAGCTTTTCCCGCACTTCTATCTGGAAGGGCTAGGGACTGGTTTAACAAGTTGCCGTCCAGATCTATCACCAGCTTTACGGTTTTAACAAAGAAATTCATGAGCATGTTTATTGCTGCAAGACCATTTCAAAGAAACATCACTCATTTGCTCACCATCAAGCAGAAGTCGGACGAAACGGTTCTACAATTTATCAAAAGGTTTAATGCAGAATCAACCCAAGTGGATGATATGGACGATCGATTTTTGGTAGCCTCGTTCGTAGCAGGACTACGAGAGGGAAGGTTACATGCCAAATTAAATGGGAAAAATCCCAGGACTATGGAAGAGTGCTTGGCAATTGCTTTCAAGCACTGTCAGGGTGAAGAAGCTAATCGCGCCAAGCGCGAGTTGGAGAAAGGAGATCATAGGAAAGGGAAGGCGGAAGAGAAATCTGACAAGAAACGCAAATCGGTTTGGGATAGGGTGCAGGCACCCATAACCGACAGATTGGGCAAGAGAGGTACTCTGTAGGACAGAGACCTAATCCCGTTGAACAGATCACGGGAACAAGTTTTGGCTATCATGGAAGGCAAAGGCATAGCGAGGACCCTATTTCCCATGAAAGGACCCAGTGAAAAGCGAGATCAGACCAAATTCTTTAAATTCCACCAAGATGTTGGTCATGATACAGAGTCGTGCAGAGAGTTGATTAGGGATATCGACGTAGCAGTTATGTAAGGAAGACTCGACGAGGTAGTTGACAGATCTTGTAATGAAGAGCCTAGAGGGCGCAGAGAGTTCAGGAGAGGAACACATCAGAACGAAAGGAATAGAAACAACGAACAGAGAAGGCCAAGAAATCCATCCCCAGATCAGGACGGTCAGATCGATAACCGTCCAGTAAATACTATTAACACGATCATGGGAGGTCCCAGGTGGACAGATCAGGAGAAGGAAGTGCAGACAGCAGATCAGACGGATCAGAATAAGAACTCTGGTAAGCGTCAGAAGGTATCAGGGGAAGTAAGGTATGGACCAAAGGACCCATTACCACTGGTCATCAACAATGAAGGGCTGGTCATCGAGGCCGTAATCAATAAGAACTGGGTGAAAAGGATTTGTGTTGATACAGGAAGCGCTGTAAACATCCTATATTACAGGGCATTCCAGGCAATGAAATTGAAGGACTCAAGCTTAATTCCGGTGTCCACCCCTCTATTCGGATTTGCAGGCCCGCCTATCCATCCTATGGGTATGATCATATTACCTACAACTTATGGTAAATTACCTAAGGGCAGGACCCTCATGGTAAATTACATTGTGGTTAAAGCGCCCTCAGCTTATAACGTCATCATGGGAAGACCAGAAATCATCGATCTACGAGTAGTTATCTCCCCAGCCCATAATAGCATGAAGTTTCCAGTCAATTCAGGATCGGTTGAAATTAAGGGAGATGTGGAAATAGCCAGGAGCTGTTACACATCTGTGGTTGGTGAAAAGCAATTTGTTCAACAGGTAACTCTTGAGGAATTATTGCCAGAGGAGGAAAAAACTTGGGTATCAGCAGATCAGACCGAGGCTGTTCAGATCGGGGAACATGGAGCTGAATCAGCGATCAGCATAGGTTCTTGGATTCCAGATCCCTATAAGAGGGCGTTAATAGATCTATTCAACGAGTATAAAGATGTTTTTTCATGGATAACAAATGATATGCCAGGTTTATCACTAGAATTTATAGTCCACAGTTTAAACGTGGATCAGAACAGGCCCCCAGTTCATCAGAAGAAGAAACATTTTGCACCAGAAAGGATCTCGGTCATAGAACAAGAGGTTGCAAAGTTAAAGCAGGCAGGAATTATCAAAGAAGTGGTTTATCCAGAGTGGTTGGCCAATCCGGTGTTAGTGAAGAAGTCAGATGGCTCCTGGAGAATATGCGTGGATTTTACGGATTTGAACAAGGCCTGCCCTAAGGACAGTTACACTTCACCCAGAATCGACAGACTAGTGGATTCGACTGTGGGTTTTGAAATTTTTGGGTTCCTGGACGCGTATAAAGGATATCACCAGATCTTTATGGACCCAAAGGATGCAGAAAAAACGGCCTTCATAACTGAGTTCGGGACATATTATTATGTAACCATGCCATTTGGACTGAAGAATGCAGGTGCCACCTACCAGAGGGCATTTAATCGAATTTTCCACGATCAGATAGATAAGTCCATGGAATTTTATGTTGATGATTTACTGATCAAAAGCAGGTCTTTAGATCAATATTTACAAGATGTGAAAGAAGTTTGTGATGTACTCCGAGCAGCTAAGATGAAACTGAACCCAAAGAAGTGCACGTTCGGGGTCAGATCTGGAAAATTCCTAGGTTACATGATTTCTAAAGATGGAATCAGGGCTAATCCGGACAAGTTGGATGTTCTGAAGATGATGCCACCACCCACTAATATTAGAGAAGTACAAAGATTAACTGGAAGGTTAGCAGCATTGAACAGATTCCTTTCACGATCAAAGACTGGCGTGTAATCGCCTTTCTTTAAGATCTTAAGGAAAGCTACACCATTTCATTGGGGGTCAGATTGTCAGGAAGCATTTGATGAATTGAAGAAATATCTGTTGGAATTGCCAACTCTGACATCTCCCCAAGAAGGAGAAGTCTTCCCCAAGAAGGAGAAGTCGTGACGAAGCCATTAGCGTTGTCTTGGTTAGGCAACATGGTACACTCCAGAAGCCAGTTTATTACACAAGCAAAGCCTTACATGGACCTGAAGTGGGGTACTCAGATGCGGAGAAATTGGTACTAGCATTAGTACATGAGTCTAGAAAATTGAGATCCTATTTTCAGAGTCACCCGGTCGTCGTCCTGACCGATCGCCGTTAAAGCAAATACTGAGCAGGCCAGATACTTCAGGTCGCTTAACCAAATGGGTCGTCGAATTGGCAGGTTACGATCTAGAGTATAGACCAAGAACAGCTATGAAAGCTCAAGCTCTAGCAGATTTTCTGGCCGAGGAAAAGTCTATTTCTATCGATTAGCAAATGAGTCCAAAAGAATCAGGCCAGTGGAAGTTGTTCGTTGATGGAGCGTCTAGCAAGAGCGGGTCAGGAGCAGGTCTCCTCCTCATAAGTCCAAGGGGTGAGGAATTCCCTTATGCCTTGCACTTCAACTTCCACGCAACCAACAACGAAGCAGAATACGAAGCGCTGATTACAGGTTTGAACTTAGCTCTAAAATTGGGAGTTAGGCAACTCAAGGTCTACAGTGACTCTCAACCGGTAGTAAACCACATCAGGGGAGAGTATGAAGCAAAGGAGGAGCCTATGAAGAAGTACTTATCTCTAGCCCAATCAAGGATAAATCAGTTCCAGGAAGTGCAAATGAAGCAGGTCTCTAGATCGCAGAACACCAGAGCAGATGCCCTGTCCAAATTAGCATCGAATTTCTTATCAGATAAGAAGGTTCTGATCGAACAATTAAATCAACGTAGTTATGAAGTCTCTGAGGTACAGCCAATCACATAGAGGGAAACATGGATGGATTCCATTGTAGCATACTTAAAAGACAACCAGTTTCCGGGACAAAACGCAGGCTCACAAAATCCAACGCTTGTCTGATAGGTATGCTCTGTTCAATAATATCCTGTATAGAAAGTCCTTCATATCCCCTTGGTTACGTTGTGTTACTATAGAAGAAGGCAATTATCTATTGAGAGAAATACATCTGGAAATCTGTGGAAACCATATGGGATGAAGGGCTTTAGCTAGGAAATGCAGGTTGTTTGGCTATTATTGGCCCAAAATGCAAAAGGATGCAGAGGAGTTGGTCTTGGCGTGCAGGTCATGTCGGGTCCATGGTAACCTATCCCATCAGCCACCTGAAAATTTAACTCCAGTTATCTCGGCCTAGCCTTTTGATTAATGGGGTGTAGACTTAGTGGGGCCATTGCCAACAGCACCAGGAAGTTATAAATTCTTAGTTGTGTCCGTTGATTACTTCACTAAATGGGTGGAGGCTGAACCATTAACCACTATCACGGCCAAGCAGATCCAAAAATTCTTATGGAAGAACCTGATATGCAGGTATGGGATACCAAAGACCATAATTTCAGACAATGGTACTCAATTTGAGGACAGTGGAGTTCAGGAATGGTGTACAGATTTGGGCATAACACAACATTTCACCTCTGTTGGTCACCCACAAGCCAATGGACAGGTGGAACAAACTAACAGGCAGATCAAGCTTGGCTTAAAGAAAAGGCTGGAACAGGAAGGAAAGCATTGGGTAGAACACCTCCCAAATATTCTCTGGGCCTACAGGACCACCCCAAATGCGTCAACACGTGAAACTCCATTTTCACTGGCATATGGATGTGAAGCTGTCATTCCAGCAGAAATTGGATTGCCATCCCCCATAACAACACTGCATAATGATCAGGTCCAAGAAGAGGAAATAAGGCACGCTAAGGATGAGCTGGAGGGGAAAAGGGTTATTCCTTTGATCCAAATGGCTAAATACAAGCAACAGGTATCTCAGTATTATAACTCCAAAGTGAACAGTGTTACTTTAAGGTTGGTGATCGGTTTTACGCAAAAGCGAAGTCGTGAGCGAGAGCCAGTGGAAATTTGAGTCCTAACTGGGAGGGACCTTACCAGATTATCAAAGTACATGGAAAGGGAGCATATCAGTTGGCGGACAGCAAAGGGAAAACCATCCCTAGAAGTTGGAATGCAATTAATCTAAAGAAATTTTATGTTTAAGGCAAGTGGTTGTCGTTTTTATGTTGCAAGTCTATTATGCGTTATGACACTATTTTGAACGTTTGAATTATGTTGTGTGGTTATAATATATCTTCATTGTTAAACTCTTAAAAAGAGAAAAATTATTAAGTCTGAAAAATCAGACCACTTTTAGACCTCAGGTCATGTCGTTTATTTTTTGACCTCGGGTCAGGTCGGAAACTCTTAAAAAGAGAAAAATTATTAAGTTTGAAAAATCAGACCACTTTTAGACCTCAGGTCAGGTCGTTTATTTTTTGACCTCAGTCAGTCGGAAACTCTTAAAAGAGAAAAATTATTAAGTCTGAAAAATCAGACCACTTTTAGACCTCAGGTCAGGTCGTTTATTTTTTGACCTCGGGTCAGGTCGAGAACTCTTAAAAAGAGAAAAATTATTACGTCTGAAAAATCAGACCACTTTTAGACCTCAGGTCAGGTCGTTTATTTTTTGACCTCAGGTCAGGTCGGAAACTCTTAAATAGAGAAAAATTATTAAGTCTGAAAAATCAGGCCACTTTTAGACCTCAGGTCAGGTCGTTTATTTTTTGACCTCAGGTCATGTCGGAAACTCTTAAAAAGAGAAAAATTATTAAGTCTGAAAAATCAGACCACTTTTAGACCTCAGGTCAGGTCGTTTATTTTTTGACCTCAGGTCAGGTCGAGAACCCTTTAAAAAAATTATTATTAAGTCTGAAAAATCAGACCACTTTTTAGACCTCAGGTCAAGTCGTTTACCTTAAGACCTCAGGTCATGTCAATATCTATATCTGTTGAAAACCAGTCTGATGTATGCAACATAGACAAGTCATACGTCACACTGGGGGAGCAAAGGATAAACACAATATAAGGCACAATGGCAACAAAGAATGTGCAAATAATAGTGCCACAAAGGATAAACACAATATAAGGCACAATGGCAACAAAGAATGTGCAAATAATGGTGCCAGAGGCACTAAAATTCCAAACATCAAAATAACAAAGTTTGATGGCAACAACAGCTAAGTCATAATGTTTGAGATGATGAGCCAAAAAATAATGTTTGAGATGATAGGTCATAATTTTTCACTTTGAACTGGGGGGAACTTGAGATTGAGATGATGAGCTAGCTTGAGCAGGTGGAGGTTTTTTTCCATACTTGGAGACCAAATCCACCCCCTCCCTAAACTCTTTGAATCTGGCCTCATAAATTTGTGATCCATCCTTTCTGTTCCGGCCCACATGGGAAAGCTTGGTGTCATCAACATTGAGGCCTGCTGCTTTCATATCTTCAATGGCTGAGGAATATCCAAACCAGATAATTGGGGCAAATAACATCTTTATATTATCGGCTAGCTCATCAGACCTCTTGTAGTTAGCAAGGGCTTCAGCAATGTGCTCAGGCAGCTTGCTCTTTAAAGTATCTCTCTCCTCTTCAAGGGTAGCTACCATCTTTTCCAAGTCGGATTTGATCTGATTAGCAGTAGAAGTGTGGGTCTGGAACTCATCAGTCTTGGCCTTCAATTCATCAGATAAAGCCATCTTCTCAACAGCAGAAGTGTTCAACAAATCTCCATACTTGGCCTTCCATTCTGACAAAGAGTTGGCCAGGTCTTCCTCAACTTTTCCAGAACTCCTCAATCTGGACAGGATCTCCTTACCCAGTTTGGCGCCCTAAAAAGGAATACAGGGAGCAAAATCAGCATATATTGTTAAAAAAAACAGATTATTACTTATGAAGTAAGATCCTTACAAATTTTTACAGATCTTGATTGGTCCACTCTTTCCAATCATATCTTTCCCCTTGAGCTTGCTCAGAGGCTTCAGCATCACCACCACTTTGATCGTGAGATCTGCTACGCTTCGAGAGACGCCTAATTTCGGCGGTAGATTCCATCTGAGCAGTGCATGGAACCAACTGGTATTCATGGGTATTCTCAGAATCATCTTCGACATGATCGATTTCGATTGAAGGTTCATTAAGGTGAGCAGTTTGATCAGACACATCTGGGTTAATAACGGGATCAGTTGCATCTTGGTCCCTGGGAGGTGAGACATCATCAGCAGCCTGGAGGATATCGGTGAAACTTGCCACTACAAATGTCAACAAGAAATTAAAAACATATCTCAGACAAAACATAAATATCCAAAGAAGGAAATCCTACTTATATTATATCTCTCCTCTGATAGCTCAACGTAAGGCTCTGGACCGGCAGTTTCCAGACGAGCAGCATCGATTAAATTGGAACATATTGCCTCAAACCCAGGTATATGGGGGATGCCCTGATGTCATTTAATAACTTCTTGTCCGCTTTGCACTCCAACACATCGCTATTCTTAGTGGAAGTGTTCCACTTGCCTAGATCCCTAGTGGTGTTGTGCCTAATGAAGAAGAAGTGCTTCTTCCAATCGGAGAAAGACTGGTATGTTTTCTTAATCAAACGGACACTACTCAAGTTATCAGTTCTCCTACAAAAGCAGTACCAGCCAGGACTCTTCTTAACCTGTTTGCATTGGTAAAAAGTTCTAAAAAGTACCAAAGTGATGGGAGTGACAAAACACCTACACCAAATCAGGAAACTTGTAATGGCTCTTATGCTATTGGGGACTATCTGACCAAGTCCTAAATCGTAATAGAGAAGTATCTCCAGAAAGGCGGGAGGAAGAGGAAACCTGAGACCACAGTCAAAGCTGTTTCTTTAAAAACAAGAATACCAAGCAGCGAGGAGCAAAGATCACTTTTTCCAGGCGCAGGTCGGATAGGGGCATAAACGTTCTTATTTATCCCAAACTTATCACAGATGTCTGTGATATCCGAATCCTTCAATTTGGAGTCGATTGCATGGCAAGCCATCATTTTCTTGGTCTCGTAGGTCCTCCTCAATGCTCTTATGGGCGCAAATAAGCCGGATATATTATAGTCAGTCGGAGGCGATTCGACAAGGGTGGGAACAATAGATGCAATCAGATGAGGGGGAAGAATAGAGAAAAGAGGATTTTCGCCGGGGTTGGATACTTCAGGCTGGTCTGGATTCATAAGGAGTAAAAAGAAAATCACACAAAGAGAAGAAAGACTTACTTGCTAATAGAAGGAGCGAATCCACCAAATCTGACGTCTGTGTCTATAAATAATGATGGGCGTTTGCAGAGTTTAATAGATTTAATAGTTTTTAACCAGAAGATGGGACGTTTGGGATACGCATCGATTGAAAAGAAAAGCGTGTGCAATTATGGTGACGTTTGAGATAACCAAGGCAAAGGTAGACAGGCCATCTGAACGGTACACGTGGCACAACCTTGAATCTCAGATCTTAATCCATCTGAAGTACAAAACCATATCGATTAAGATCTGGGGGGCTTTGATTGAAGATGACCTGAACAGGTCCACGTGTCAAGTGTATACTTAATGGATCAGCAGGACATGATAGAGCTCTATCTGACCTAAAGGTCAGTATGACCATATGGACCAACCAACTGGATAGGATCCCTGATCAGGCCAGCGCAGGTCCCAGACTAGAGGAAGCAGATAGATCAGACCAGAGCAGGTCCCTGACCAGACAGATCAGGCCAGGGCAGGTCCCTGATCAGAAGAAGCAGGTCGGGGACATACACATCTGAGATGAAAAACAGTCATATGTAACGTGGAGACGTGGGTGGCTACATAACCGCCCACTAACCCCAGTATCACGGATAACCGCCTGAACTACGGTTGGACTTGATTCCAAATAGATATATTTGGATACGTAGGCAGCTTATTCCTTAAGTTCAGTCCATAGGAGAAATAGCAACTACTCTTTTCTTGATCCTAGAGCAAGAAAGACCCAGTATTTTACCCGTTGCATTCTGAGTTCGATCAGGACGCATTTGAATCAATAGATCCAACAATCATAATCAATAGCCCAAAAGTGTGTTGTGAAACTTTGTTGTGTAAATTTGTTGTTGCATTATCACTACTTTCTTTTTAAATCTCACTTGTTTAATAAGTTCAACCGAAAGTAATTTGATGGAAATTTTTTTTAATCGCAGTGTAAAATTTGTAAATTATCAGTTTGTAAGATTTTCTCGTCTATCTATTGACATACTAAATTTGTGTGGTTATATGTATATTTTGTTTGTTGTTTATATTTACATTTGAGTGATCATGTTTAGAGATGTGCTATTTGCATGCTACTGTCGGATATATTATCTTAATTGATGTTTTTTTGTAAAAATACAGAGAGTTTACTTTCTGTCAAAACGATTTTCTGTAGCGTGCGAAAGATGAATTTATTCGTGGTGATATCAGAATGCAACACGATTGGAAACCTCTATGAGTGGTGGGTAGGCAACTGTGCTACGAATCACATATGTGCCGTGAAACCAATGCTTCATGAATCATGACTACCAACGTGTAGACGGAGAACACTAGTTAATGAGAAATTATTCTAGGGCAAAGATTGAGAGGAAAAGAAAAATAATTCTTTATATTAAGTTTAGGGAAAGAACTTACCCTCAATAATGTGTTGTGTGCACCGGATATATATCCGGATGAAGGTCTCGGGTTCACTTCTAGTCAAACATGGTTTTAAATTAATCTTTGTTGATAGTAAAATACTTATTTTATAGAATGAAGTAGATGTTGCAAATGGCTATTTGGTTGATGAAATGTTCAATTAATTGAATGTTGAATGAGGCTTTAACATATGCATATACCCTCCTAAAAAAATACATCTGCATAAATGATTGAATCTTCTTTTATATGGCATGGTAGATTAGGGCATGTAAATTATAGACCCATACGTAAAATGATGAATTTAAATTTGTTGCTTAATCTAAGTATTGATCCGAATCATAAATGTCAAGTATGTGTTGAAGCCAAGATGACTAAGTTACCGTTTCCAACGGTAGAAAGGGATACAAAGCCTTTGGATTTAGTTCACAGTGATATCTGTGATTTTAATGTTTGTTTAGACCAGAGGCGGTAAAAAGTATTTTATTACTTTTATCGATGATAGCACAAGATACAATTATGTGTATTTGTTGAGAAGCAAAGATAAGGCCCTTGTTGCCTTCAAGAATTTTAAGACTGAAGTTGAGAATCAACTTGGCAAACGGATTAAGACAATCTGTAGTGATCGTGCCGGAGAATATGATGCACCATTTGATGAATTCTATGCAAAATTTGGCATTATTCATCAAACCATTGTACCATATTCACCACAGTCGAATGATGTAGCTGAACGTTAGAACATGACACTGAAAGTAATGATGAATGCCATGTTGATTAGTTCGCCTTTCCACTATGTGGAGTCTGTTCTTAAAAGATTTGATGTGTTTGATTAAAGTCCTCTGAAAACTCCACTTGACTTAAGTACGCACTTAGTCAAGAACAAAGGTAAACCGGTACATCAATTGAATTATTCACAGGTTAGAAGGAGTCTGATGTACATTACTAATTGTACTCGACCAGACTTGACATGTGCTGTGAATAAATTGAGTAGATTCACGAGTAATCAGAGTGAAGATCATTGGAAAGCTCTTGATAGAGTGTTAAAATACTTAAAATACATAATGAATCTTGGACTGCATTATACGGGATGTCCAACAGTACTAGAGGAGTATTGTGATGCGAATTGGATATCAAATTCAAAAGACTCAAAGTCCACTAATGGTTAAGTGTTCACTATTGGTGGTGCTGCCGTGTCTTGGAAATCCTCAAAGCAAACATGCATAGCTCGATCCACCATGGAATATGAGTTTATAGCATTGGATAAAGCTAGAGAGGAAGCATAATGGCTTCGTAATTTCTTAGAGGATATTCCTTGTTGGCCAAAGCTAGACGCTGCTATTATCATACACTGCGATAGTCAGTCAGCGATAGGACGGACAAAAAGTAGTATTTATAATGGTAAGTCTCGATACATACGATGGAGACATAATACCATAAAACAATTGATCTCTAATGGAGTGATATCCAATGATTATATAAAATCCATGGAGAATCTTGCGGATCCGCTTACAAAAGGTCTAGCTAGAGATCGGATGTCAATATTGACAAATGGAATGAGACTGAAGCCTATTACGCATGCTCTCTTGTGATGGTAATCCAACCATGCCGACTGGAGATCCCAAGATCACGGTTCAAAAGGGACAACTAAGTTATGAGGGACAGTGAGCACTTACCTATTCTGTTAGAAACAAAAGTGTTGTTTGTGATTATGTTAGGTTTTTTTTTGAGTGGACAAGAATTCCACATGATTATTTTAGGTTACGCTATTGCTTTTAATGACTCCTATACTTTGTGTAAGCCAAGTGAGGTATTACAGAGTACTCTTTATTGGAGGTCACCTATGTAAGTGTGAAGTGAGACGCTTCTATAAGAATTTCCAAGGCAAGAATTTTCTAAGACACTTTCTGAAACCAAGATGTCCACGGCCAAAATGGACACAACCATGAGAACCTCGAGAATGTTAGGAGATCTGTTGTGTAGGTATCGTTGTCTAGGCATACACCAAAGCCTGAACAGTTCAAGACCTAGTTCACTGCTTAGCCGAGTATGTCCGATGGTACTGTACTACGGAAGGTTCAAGACCGCAAACCACCTCTCCCGATGAAATAGATTTCCGCCTATGATCTCTTTAGAGTCTGCATCTCATATGCATCAACATTGCATTCATGTGGGGGAAGTCATAATTTCTCATTCATGTGTGTGATTGTTGGAAATAATAATTTTTTAGTCATCATTTATACAGATTACGGGATGCCTATATTTATGTAAGTGATTATGGATTATCTGATGTTATAAAATTATTATTGGTGAATGAGAAATATTTATTAGTGATGACGATACAAATGAATATATATTTATTTAGGGGGAAGGGGCCAGAAGGACCAAAAAAAATTATAAATGGGTTCAGAAGGACGTTACTCCATGTTATGTGGTTAAAAAGGACAAATTCATAATAAATGGACAAAAATACCCTTTTACACATTGAACACGTAGTAACGCTAGAAAAAGTGTAGTAACAGCCAAGAAACAAGTAGTAACAGCCCATAAAATGTCGTAACATCCAATGAAAAGTAGTAACATACAATAACCAAGTAGTAACAGCCTAAAAGTAAGTAGTAACAACCTAAAAGAAGTAGTAACATACCGTAAAATATAGTAACAGCCAATAAACAGTAGTAACAACCCATAAAACAGATAAACTACATCAAAAATTGTAGCAACGTTACAAAATTAATAGTAACAATCCTAAACCCTAAATTTTTTCAAAAATAAAAATAAAAATTTGGTGCGCCGTCAACCCTCTTGGCCGGAAATTATACATGTAGCAGTGGCCAAAGTAGCCCCTTCTTGGCCGGAAATTGGACTCGGTTGGACAGTGAAGCACGGTTGATCGCAGCAGCATCAGCCGGAAATTGGACTCGGTTGGACAGTGGAGCAACAGCCGGATTTGATCGGATTTTTGCAGTTGAAGGACGGATAAAATCGTTACAGTTGAAGGACGGATCAAATCGTTGGAGAACAGAGTTGCTGCGGTGGTGTTACCTTGAATTGGAGTGGCGTTGATGTTCCACGGCCACTACTAATCGGAACACCGTCGGAGGCGGGGCTGTATCCGGTGGTGTTGTTCCTTCTTGAATTTTTGCTTTATAAATCGTTCCTTCATGGCTGAACACCCCCATGTTTGCAGCTCCGGCCCTATCGTTGTCCCTTCTGCCGGAATTTGCAGCCGCCGCCGCTCACCCACAGCAAACCGCCTCTAACCCTAATCGCAGAAGTAGTAAAAAATTTCACAGAAGTAGTAAAATTTTAGCTAGAGCATGTTTATCTATCTAGGAAAAAGGGTATATTGGTAAGTTTACACATGTTTTGTCCTTATGAATATTTAGTTTCCTTGAATCCTGATAATCAAATTAATCCGTCATTCTCAGCAAAAACCTATATTTATTTATATGTATGTATGCATTATTTGAGATGAAACTTTCTAAAATATTTAATCCAAAAGTTCAATTGAGTACGGTGGTTGAAATATGTTTTCTGGACCACAAAATTTTAGTTTGGTCATTGTGCAAAGCCTATTTTGTGCACCACAACTAATAGAAATCTAGTGTTTTATGATGAATCCCTACTTGTAGAAAAAACCCATCAATGATTTGTGTTGAAATTGATGACATTGTAGTCTAAAACTTACATCTGGACCACCCTAAAATTAATCGGGATGGGTACATCCTTTGGGTTTATTCATTATACTTTAAATGACATGACCTTTGAATTTTGAAAGGAAAGAGTGCGGAAAGAAGGGAAGTGTACTTTGCTAAACAATTGTATTGTTTCAAATGAAACACTTTATCATCTATAAACATATGATTAAGTTCCCTGGAATGAATATACGAACTTTTCTTCTCTTTTGCATACTAAATATTCTGCATAATAAAAATAGCATTTGTGTTCATTTTGAGTCAAAAAGAAGAGATTATGTTACACGATCGTTTCGCTGTTTTTTTTTCAATTGAAGTGTTGCTTTGGACAAGAGGTAAAGACTGTTGTATCTTAAGAGACGATTGCGATAACCGTGGGCACATAACCGGCGCAAAAACGTCATAAGGGACAGAGTCTTCTTGCACTGTCTCGATCTATAAGTTTCTGTCTCGTTTTTAATGTTTTATTTTTTGCATATACTACTAGTTAAACGGCATGCTAAATTGATTAAATTTGCTCACAGTAATTGAACGAGAGATCGATGGTTGTATCGATTTAAGATTGAGAATCAAGTTTATTTCTCTACATTGTGAGTGACCAGGCTTGATGAAGTCATGAGTCTACTTGAGCTGGCACACAAGTATTCAACTTCTTTGGAGGACCAACTCTCTCTCAAGAAGCCAATGATGTTGAAAAAGTCCATGAAGTATAGAAAACCAGTGAGAATTCGGTGGGTTTGACTTGAAATCTTTCTGGGACATATTGGAATCTATGATGCACCGACACTTCAATCTGGACGTCGTTCGTCGTGTCTGACACATTCACGACATGCTCCGACACATGTCCGACACGTGTCCGTTGATTAAAATAATATTATTTAAAATTTTAATATCCGACGCGCCTCCAATACGCTGTCGACACTCCCCGACACTCATGAACCTAATTTTTTAATTATTTATTTATTTATTTAAGTTTCATTCAATGGAAACGTTAAAATATACGGTTTCTATTTTTATAATGCTTTAGTAAATAGTACGCCGTATTAAGTTTATATGTTTCTTTTTTATAAACAATCATTTTTACAATTTGTAGTATTTTGAAGGTCAATCATAATTTCTTTCGGCATTGTATAGAGGTCGAATATCTATTTTAGATATTCATAAAGTTTACGTATTACCTATCTTATTTTCTCTAGTTTTTTTAGATTTTTACGATTTTGTTTTAAATAAATTGAATCTTATTTACATCATAATATATATATATATATATATATATATATATATATATATATATATATATATATATGTAATCGCGAGTGTGTAGGTGTCTTTAAATTTTGAAAGTGCTTAGTATCGTCGGTAATAAAGTATTAGTATCGATGCGGTGTATCCGCGTCTGTGTCTGTGTAACATAGATTGGGATCATTGAACTAGAATTTTGACCATTTCGTCTATTAGGATCACTGAACTAGAATTTTAACAATTTTAGTCGTGATTTAGTTCGCGCTCTTGTAAATTAATTATATCTTTGTAGAATGGTAATGGAGAAGACCAATACATTGTGAATATGCTTCTTCAATGTCTATATTCAAGGTTGCTTGGGTTTCTGTTACTTTGTATTCGTTATACTCACTAATTTTTGTGTGTTGTTTCTTTTTTAGGGGTGGGCGACATTATGTTACATTTTGGGCGATGGCACCCAAAAATCAAGAGTTCTGGATAATAGCGATGGACATCATTGAACGCACCCTACCCTATCTGGTTAGGGTGCAAATCAGGATGACTAACGAAACCCACGATAACGAGGAAGAGACAAAGACTACGCGGATGATTGTTCTATGGCTAAGGCAGGATGTCTGTAGCGTTGGAACTCAAATTGCACTTTTGTAATTTTATTTTGGGGTTATCGAAGATTTGTATACCGTGACATAGGATGCTGTACTCTTTCCTATACACTTGGATCTTCCCACACTGGGGTTGTCAGATTTAGGTTTTAAGAAGACATGACTATGTCCCGATTCATGGGGGGGGTCGAGGACACGGCATGTACGGATTTTATTTTTTTCAGCAATAAAATAAAATTATTTTCCGTTAAAAAAAAACCATTGACGTTCGTAATATGGTGCCGAAAGTAAAAAGAAGAAATACATGCGTTGTTTTTTCGATACGAGCGTCACTGGCACTGACATTATGGTTATCAATGTATCATTGGTGAAAACGTCAGTCAGTCTACTGGTGTTATTATCGAAAAAGAACCACCGACGTTCCTAGTGTGGTGCCGAAAATAAAAATAAGAAATACATGTGTTGTGCCGGAAGTAAATGAAGAAAAAAATGTCAAATGGTGCACCGCCTATATTTATTGTAATTAGAAAGCCCAAGCCCAATCGTATAACCTAATACCCTGTTATACCCTAATTTTATACACCAACATAAATCAAAATATCGGGAAACCAATACCTGCGCCCCTCCTTAAACCCCTTTCTCTAACGTAAGAAACTCTCGTGAAAACCATGGCAAGCCACACAAATCTAAGAAAAGAAAGAAGCTTAATCGTCCTCATTAGGTTTTCAATCTAACCGACAGAGTATCGGGTCGACTGTAATCTAGCTAGGTGAGTCAAGGTCGTATCCATATGGAGAAATCTCAATTGAGTACCAAAGCGGCACAAACATTTAGTCTAGGTGTATCAATAACTTGCGAAGTGGTTTTTAATCAACTACAAAAGCAACTTAAACTAAGTGATCAAAACGAACTAAACGTGCAATTAACTAAAGCTAAAATGACTCGGATGAAGGGGAAATTATATGAAACGAGGTGACTCAGGTGATGTTCCTATTAACTAGATATGAGGTCTTGTAACTACTCGGAATCAAGCTTCACGAATGAGTTCCCAAAGCATTCAAGGTGTTATTCGCTATGTTAACGTCAATCGATCTCTCGCATCAACGAAGTATAACCAAACATCTATCTATCGGCTAGGACTAGATTTGAGTGAATGGCTACGCATTAAAGTGCTATGAATTGCCAATCTAAGATTAGGTAACACACTCTAGAAATCAATTCTATCTCTAGATGATTTTACTAAGTGCTCATGTGACTAGTGTCCATGTCAATTCTTACAATTACGCCTCGAATTAACACTTACATGATGCAATTAGTCGTGAATTAATCACACCCATGAAGACCAATCACCATGACTTGAACAAATTAAAAACATACAAGACATACACAACTTGAATCCAAACAATTAGAAGATTTCTAGATCATTTTCTCATCACCCAAGCCACAATTAACTTAGCTACTCATAGTTAAAGCAATAGCAAAGCAATTCATACTACCTAAAAAGCCATTAAAACAACAAATTAAGTTTAAAACGAAATCGTGTCTCAATTGAGTGTGATACATGAAAAGATGTCAAATACCATGAAGATTCACCAAGGAGATGGTCAATTATCCATCGTAGATTAAAGCGCAAGCTCAAGTTTCAGTCACTTTAACTCAGGTAATTAGTGAAAATTGGTGCTTGCCTTTTAATCTACAATGGATAATTAACCATCTCTTTGGTGAATCTTCATGGTATTTGACTTGAAACTTGAGTTTGGAATCCTCATTTTCGCCTAAATAATGCCCAGGTCGAACTGAGAAGAATTCCCAGGTCGTCCAGCTCTATTCTTTTCTAAACCCCCAAAATATCCAACCATTATATTCTATTACTAGTTATAGGGTGTGCCGTGCAAGGCACGGCATGCCCCTTCCAAATTGTTCCCTATTATATGGGGAAAATGATATGGGAAACAACATAACTATGCGTAAAAGAAAATGATCATGGTCATATTATAATACTCGCAAATCCCCTAGAGGGATTACAATCGATATAAATTCAAGCATTGCTAGATTGTTCAACTGACAAAAACAAATGGTAATATACCACCACATAGGTACAATATATTCGTAGATGCTCCTGCATTTCATAAGCTGTGGATTCCTACATTTCCCATGTGTGGTTACAACATCATTCACAAAATAATACACCTATCTCTGAACTCAAAATGTGAAAACTCTTTTATTTCGCTTTGCTAAATCCTTGTCGTAAGTTGCACCAAAGAATGTAAGGCCTTGGTGGTGGTTAGAAAAATGAATTTAAAAATAAATAAATAAAGCCTCTGGAGTTTGGTTTGTAAGTAGTTCTACAAGAACTTAGGGCAATTTAAAAATAGCAAGTAATATTACAATTTAACTTCTAACTGATAGCCGTATTTGCATCAATGAATTCAAAAACATAAACTTGCGAATTTTCTCAATTTTCAAGAACAATGATAATCACCAGAACAAACAGCACAATAACACATGTTTGCTTCAGGATCGATGTTCAGCAATGCGTATTTCCAAACCTCAAGCAAGGAAGCACAACAACAAAATCACGAATCACTTCGGTATATTTTCCATTCTTCATTGTCACAACAACCTAGTCTAGCCCAACAATAAGTTGCTCTACGAATAATCAAAAAGAAAACTAACAAAAAGATTATTATGAAATTTTCTTGTTACGTTAATAGTTTTTCACATTGAATGGTATTCTATAACTACCATTGATCCAGATACCGTGTAACATCCCAGTTTTTTTTAGAAATAATAAACATTATACGATTTACTAATATTTAATACTTTTTAGATTCCTCCATTTGAGTTATTCTATTTTTCTTATTTCTAAACACTAATTTACTGAATTTATTTATATTATGTATAGAATTCTTCATGACACGAATATTTGCTCCGCTTATGTCCTATAATGTTATAAATAATTAAATAGTGTAAGATGTAAATATATTTTACCCTAATATTATTGAGGGTTTCATGCAATTATTTCTAAAAATCCATCATAAGATACAACCATGAATTTGAGTCAACATTTTAACATTTGCATTTAAGTCATTCAGCCCATTTAATTTACTTAATTTCTGCGTAAATTATGGAATTGTTTCATGGTGTAATTCATGAATCCTTGTCCTTTGACTCAGTCTTACCAAGTTTTAGCCTTAAAATATGTATGGTTTAATATTTTCCTGAATCAGTAATAAATGTAAGGATTTTCCACTACTATATAAGTATCATGTAAGTAGTTGGCATTTTGCATGGAATGTGAGTTAGAGTCCCACAAAATAAAATAAAAAGGTGGAGTATTAGCATAGATGAGATGAGTAGGATTTGAAGTTCATACTGATGGGGGATGTTGAAAGGTATGTAAATAACAAGTTTTTCTTTCTCATGTATTTGTGAGGCAGAATCGTGGCATTAAATATTTTATTTTAGAGTAATGATGTTGTAAATTTCTATTGATTCTATTTGTTTTGTATTGTATTAACTTGGTTCTAGTTAGAGTCATGAAATATATACATACTGCAATTGAAAATAGCTAGACCACATACTGCAATTGAATACTCTTAAAGTTGTTTCTAGCTGTGGTCTTTTAATAAAGAACCCTGACTAGGAATTCGTTTTATGTCATTCACGGGTTTGTTAAATTTTTTCTGGAAACAAGTGTAATATAATTAAAGGAAGATTTTTTTTTTTGGTTTCATTACTATAATTTATGTTACTTCTGGAAAAAAAAATATTTAATAGATATAGACACGTAAGTAAGTATAGCGTAATAATAAAATATAGTTGGTTTATACAACTTTTTGTTGAGCTGTAATTATTTACTTATTAAGGTTTATAAATGGGTAATACTTATTTTCGACTAAACATTGATAATTTAAACATGAACATAGATCGAACCTAACTGCGATAATTGTATATAGGCTATATGCCTAGACCCATCCATGGTAGAATATATTTAAAAATTTGAACAAATTTGGGTGGGGCTATAGAATTTTGGCGTAGAAATTATAATCTTCGGTTTCTTTCGTATCAATAATAGCAAGTCTATGTTATTAGGCTTGGAATATGGAGCTTGAAAGTCTTGAGAAATTTTGATGGTGCCAGGTGAGTTCTTATTTTATGTAAAAGTCAAAGTGTGTTTTTCAAAGTATTTTAATTGAATATATTATATATTATATGTATCTTGTTAGAAATGATTCAAGAATTCTCTCGATTTAAAGAAAATACGTGATGATGCCATTGCATGTCCCATCTTGGTGGCATGGTACCGCATTTACCGCTTTCCAGCGCGGCGTGGTATAACGTCTTATATCTTTCCCGCCAGCGGCACCGCTTGTTTCTGCTGCTTGATGGGCTGCCGAGGTTTTCTGATCGGGTTAGGCTGCGTCGGGCTGTGACCACGGTTGTGGGACTGAGGCAAGTGGACTCTCGGAAGCCCAGGAGATTGGGTGTCGGAAGGACGGACTCACTATAAAAATTACTTGTTGTTGATATAAGGTGAGTGAAATGGAGTCATAAAGCGAGAAGACTATCGATCAATTTGTATCGATGTTTAGTAAAGGAACTTGAAGAATTGACGGACTTGCCTGTACTAGCTTGACTGATAAATAGTGCACAAATGATCTTGAACAAGTAAACTTTTATAAATCAATGAATCTTTCAAAATGTGAAAAGATTAATTCATTCATGATTTTGAGACTTCTTAAAACATGTATATAATAAAGTTGTTTTTAAATGTAACACTCTCACACACGGCTCATACCAGCCTTTTGCTGACGACTCTCTTTTCTTTTCCTTTTGTTCTTCTGTTCGTGTTGTTTTTCTTTTCTTTTATAAATAAACCAGGTAATGCATCCAGAGAAAAGAAAGAAAGATGACCGACGAGATTGGTTAAAAGGATAATATTCATGACATGAGACGACGGGGATCACAATATGCACTTCCTTTAGCTAGTTAAAGTTATGGTATTCCTAAATGTTGTAATTTCTTTAATTAATCAATAATGTAGGAATGTACATTTACTTGTTGATCAATAAACATTGGGGTTTTTAGTGAAGTATTTGCGATAACATCGCAGTCTGCTCCTAGAATGACCCCAGTGGACCTAGGGGTCGGGAGCGGGCCGTTACATACCGAGTCTTATAACACAGTCACAAAATTATTCATAACACTTGAAGGCTTGAATAAGCTCAGATACTCATCATCAACTGATCCGTTTCTGTCTCTTTGAACACACAAAGGAAAAGGATGAACACACAAAGGAAAATGTAAAGGGAAAGCGTGAATCACCGAAGCTCACCTGGCGAGAGTTCCTCGATTCAACATACTTGTCATAATCTCCCCTCTTTAAATCCACTCGCGACGCACATTCAAGAATAAAGCACAGAGGAGTTACTAAAAACCATTCCTTAATTAACACTACAATACTTTCAACCCATGTTAAACACTAAAATATATGTTGAAAAAAATGACAAAAAAACTATTTTATAATCACAAATACCTGAATGAAATTTCTGGATATGAGGTATTATCGGTATGAAAAGTGGGAGGAACTTCAACTCTTTAGACACTTCATCTGCAAAAGGGTGACAAAGATCAGATTAGGGTTGACTGAGTAAGTGGGTACCAATGTTAGGGACTTACCTGATGCAATTATCATTTTCTCATTTTTGTAGTATTGAGAAATTGGAGTAAACATAGTATATATATGAAGCGGGTGGATGTTTTGTCTGTTGGGTCAAACAATTGATGAAGATATTTTTAGATAGCTGTTATAAACCTAAAAAATAAAAATAAAAAGAACTATATTTTCTACTCATTATTTTTTATTGATAAAAGGTAATTTGAAAAAAAAGATTATATAAATTATATATAAAGTATATCTTCTATATATTGCTCTCAGACGTAGCTCTCCTAAAACTTTAGAAAAGGGGGATGTGGCTTAATGTGGGAGCTTCTTGCTCTCAGACGTAGCTCTCCTCAAACTTTAGAAAAGGAGGATGTGGCTTAATGTGGGAGATTCTTGCTCTAACATTTTATAGAGAAGAAAGAGAAGAGAAGAAGAAGAAGATAGGTAGAAAATAATATCATTTCCTAAGACTATTTTTCTAAGTTTGCTGAAACAAAAAACTCCACCCGTCCAAGTATGGTCAACTTAGCTAACTAAATATCATAAATATATAATATTATGTCCATTATTTGAAGTCCATAGAATTGAAGCAATTCAGCAGGCTGAGTCTTTTACTTCGCCTGGGCTTGTGAACAATGAATGGCTCGGCTCAAACATGATGTTGTCCTTATTATCATCTTCATTGTAACTCGTCACTTCCGCTCATTTTAATAACCGAACCTTGAAATAACACACAAACAAACCAAAACGTGTAATTTCGTGGGGCACAAGGGACCCGTGTTAGCTATAAAACTCCACATTCTATCTATAAGGTGATAAAAATAGCGTGATTAGACATCTAAATGGTCAAATTACGGCCCAAAATGCTATAAAATTGGGTGAAATAGGCGTGAAATGCATAGACGGGTTAACTCTGATCACATACATCTGTTCTTGCTTTAACGTTTCATGATTACGGTATTGTTGCCGTTGAATAAAGGAAAACTCGAGTGGATGAATTTGTGATGGGTGACGGTTTCGGTAAAACTCTGGCTGGAGGCAACGGGAGTGGTGACTGCGTACAACATTTACAAGCTACGCTGCAGGCGCATCTAGAAAATTCACTTCTAAATCCAAAGACTATGCTCGAAATCGCTAATGAGGTAGCGGCTTTTATGAATAGAGAGCTTCCACGGTTTGGATTGGGATCGGAGACGCCTACATGCTGCATGACACGATCGATATTTTTCCTTCAAATCCGGATTTCGTGATCCATACCATCATACCCAACATGATTCGGGTGTATTTTCCTCAATTTGAAGAATCAAACTACACCTGCAAAGAATCATGTTACTTTGTAATGAAAGTGTACAAGGCATTGCAAAGCTTCAATCGAAGCATGTCAATCGTGGATGCCGTAATGTATGCGGCTCGCACTATTTGCTGTGCAATTCAACGCGAATGGTGGTCGGGGGATGAATACAGTATTTTAGCCGTTGAATAAAGGAAAACTCAAGTGGATGGATTTGTGATAGGTGAAGGTTTTGACAAGACGGTAAAACTCTACAGGAGGTCTGGGCTGGAGGTAGGGGGAGTGGCGTCTGCGTACAACATTTACAAACTACGCTGCAGGTGCATCTAGAAATTTTAATTCTAAAACAACAGACTATGCTTGAAATCGCTAATGAGGTAGCAGCTTTTATTAATAGAGTGTTTCCACGATTTGAATTGGGACCGGAAACGCCTACATACTGCATTACACCGATCGGTAGTCTTCCTTAAAATCCGGATTCCGTGATCTACAGCATCATACCCAACAGGAATCATGTGTATTTTCCAGAATTGGAAGAATCAAACTACACTTGTAAAGGATTATGTCACTTTGTATTGAAAGTGTACAAGGCATTGGAAGGCTTCAATTGAAGTATGTCTATCGTAGATGCCGTAATGTATGCGGCTCGCGCCATTTTCTGTGCAATTCAACGCGACTGTGGTTGGGAGTAAAATACTGTATTTTAGCCGTTGAATCAAGGTAAACTCGAGTGGATGGATTTGTAATGGGTGGCGGCTTTGACAAGATGGTAAAACTCTACCAGGGGTCTGGCTGGAGGCAGCGGGAGTGGTGTCTGCGTACAACATTTACAAGCTACGCTGCAAGTGCATCTAGAAATTTCACTTCCAATTCCACAGACTATGTTTGAAATCGCTAATGAGGTGGCAGCTTTTATGAATATAGAGCTTCCACGTTTTGGATTGGGACCGGAAACGCCTACATTCTGCATGACATTGATCGGTAGTCTTCCTTCAAATCCGGATTATGTGATCTACACCATCATACCCAACAAGAATCAGGTGTATTTTTCTCAATTGCAAGAATCAAACTACACATCCAAAAGATCAGGTCACTTTGTATTGAGAGTGTACAAGGCATTACAAGGCTTCTATTGAACAATGTCTATCATGGAGACCGTAATGTATGCGGCTCGAGCTATTTGCTGTGCAATTCAACACAACTGGTGGTCGGGAGGGATGCTTACGATATTTCAGTCATTGAATAAAGGAAAACCCGAGTGGATAGATCTGTGATTGGTGACTGTTTTGACAAGAAGGTAAAACTCTACCGGGGGTCTGGGTTAGAGCAGAGAGAGTGGTGTTTGCGTACAATATTTACAAGCTACGCTGCAGACGCGTCCAGAAATTTCACTTCCAAATCCAAGACTATGCTTGAATCGCTAATAAGATAGCGGTTTTTATGAATAGAGAGCTTCCACGGTTTGGATTGGGACTAGAAACGCCTACATACTGCATGACACTGCTCGGTAGTCTTCCTTCGAATCCAGATTTTGTGATCAACACAATCATACCCAACATGAATCGTGTGTATTTTCCTCAATTAAAGAATCAAACTACACCGGCAAAGGACCAGGTCACTTTGTATTGAAAGTGTACAAGGCATTGCAAGGCTTCAATAAAATCATGCTTATCGTGGAAGCCGTAATGTATGCTATTTTATGTGCAATTCAATGTGACCAATGGTCGGGAGGGATGATTACGGTATTTTAGCCGTTGAATCAAAGAAATTCGAGTGGATGGATTTGTGATGGGTAACGGTTTTGACAAGACGGTAAAACTCTACCCCGGATTTAGGCGGGAGGCAGCAGGAGGAGTGTCCGCATACAACATTTACAAGCTACGCATCAGGCGCATCTAGAAATTTCACTTCCAAATCCAATGAATATGCTTTAAATTGCTAATGAGGTAGCGGCTTTTATGAATAGGGAGCTTCCACGGTTTGGATTAGGACCGAAAACGCCTATATGCTGCATGACATTGATCAGTAGACCTCCTTCAAATCCGGATTTCGTCATCTATACCATCATGCCCAACATGAATCGGGTGTATTATTGGAAAATCAAACTACATTTGCAAAGGATCAAGTCGTATTGAATGTGTACAAGGCATTGCAAAGCTTCAGTCAAAGCGTGTCTATCGTGGAGGCCTTAATGTATGCGACTCACGCTATTTGCTTTGCAATTCAACGCGACTGGTGGTCGGGAGGGATATTAGAGTTATTGTTTTGCTCCTGAGGCAAGTCGATGCCCGTATAATATGGACACAACGCCTAAAAAAATGGAAAATCGTAACTGTGAGTTGTCCTAATACACTCGACACGGTAAGAATGTTTTATGATCATAATGGTAATTTTTTTTTATTTTGTTTTTCATATCAGTGCTTTGCCCTTTGAGAATATTACGGTTTTGTGATAAGCCTTATATTCAGTGTGACACAAACATAATAAAATCTTCACGGTTGTTAAGTCAATAAATAAATCTCGTTATTGTTTTTTCTCACCAAGTGACTCTGAAAGAAATTCAAGTGTATTCTTTTTAATTATTGCATTATTTTGTCGTGGAGTAGTTTTGCTTTCATAAAAAAATAGAATCTTGTTGTTTGTGTGAATATATCTTATGGCAGGGTTGGGCATTATGCCTTTGCTGATCATGCGACTAATTTATTTTTGCAGGACCTATTCTTGTATGAGGTTGAGCTTGGAGATTCGTGATTCAATAATGTCGGTATTTGTGTTGATTCAGTTAATTCCTGTCGTCCGATATTACTATTGCTTGTTAATCTGGATATATCAATGTTAGTTGCCTACTATTTTGGTAAGTGACTTGATGTACTATTTTGGGACAGATTGTAACAAAACCATAAAGTGATGGATAGATTTAAGGTAGTATCACTATTCCATGGTCCAGGGCTCGCGATATATTAATGAAACGTAATAGCAATTTTATTTGACTTTTTGGTTTTAATAGGGATTGAAATGTTAAGTATTCTTGGAGAAAGGTTGTATATTCTTGAATAATTGTTTTAACAGGGATTACCTTATATTTTGCCCATCAATATATTAGTTAGCCTAAAATATAATAAAGTAAATTTCTAACAGTGTTAAGATACAAGCAACGTGTGGTTGGGTTGAGTTAGGAGAATGGAGAGACACTTGTGATCGGCGGTAAGTCTACATGGTTTTACATTACTTACCGCCCGATCACAAGTATCTATCCATTCTCTCGAACCCAACCCACATTGTTTGTATCTTAACAAATGTTAGAAATATTACTTTGTTATACTTTAGACTAACTAATATATTGGATGGGCAAAATATAGTATGGAGGAGCAATCCATGTTAAAACCAATAAGTCAAGAATATGCTTACCAACATTTCCCCAAGAATACTTAACACAACAATCCCCATTAAAACTAAGAAGCCAAATAAAATTGCTATTGCGTTTCATTAATATATCGCAAGGGCTGGACCACGGAATAGTGATCCTACCTTACATCTATCCATCATTTTCTGGTTTTGTTACAATCAATCTCTTACGAAAATAGTACATCTATCAATCAAAAATAGTATTCAACTACCATTAACTAAATTAACACAAATACCGACATTATTGAATCACGAATCCCCAGAGACTCAACCTCATGCAAGAACATGTCCTGCAAAAATAAGTTAGCCGCATGATCAGCAAATGCATAATAGTCAACCCTACCAGCCTGCCACAAGATATATTCACACAAACAACAACATTCTATTGTTTATAGAAGCCAAACTACCCCAGGACAAAATAATACACTTGAATTTCTTTTGGGTCACTAGGTGGGAAAAAACAATAATGAGATTTATTTATTGATTTAACAACCGTAATTTTTTTTTATTATGTTTGTGTCACACAGAATAAAAGCTTTTGCACAAAACTAGAACATTCTCAAACGAAGAAACACCAAAGCACTGATATGAAAAACCAAAAAGAATTCCTATAAAAAAAAACAAAAAGAATTACCATTATTATTCTAAAACATTCTTACCGTGTCGAGTATAATAGGGCAACTCACAGTTAACATTTTCCCCATTTTTTAGGCGCTGCGTCCTTATTGTACGGGCGTCGACTTGGCTTGGGAGAAAAACAATAACCTTAATATCCCTCCCGAACACAAGTCGTGTTGAATTGCACAGCAAGCGCGAGCAGCGTACATTACTGCCTCCACGATAGACATGCTTCGATTAAAGCCTTGCAATGTCTTGTATACATTCCATACGTAGTGACCTAATGATTTGCAAGTGTTCCAATTGAGGAAAAAACACCCGATTCTTGTTGGGTATGATATTGAAGCTCACGAGATCCGGATTTGAAGGAGACTACCAATCAGTGTCATGCAGCATGTAGGCGTTTCTTGTCCCAATCCAAACTGTGGAAGCTCTATATTCATAAAAACAGCTACCTCATTAGCGATAGTCTGTGGATATGAAAGTGAAATTTCTTGATGCACATGCGGCGTAGCTGATAAATGTTGTACGCAGACACCACCCCGCTGCCTCCAGCCCATACCCCGTTAGAGTTTTACCGTCTTGTCAAAACCGTCACCCATCACAAATCCATCCACTCGATTTTTCTTTGATTCAACGGTTAAAATACCGTAATCATCCCTCCCGACCACCAATCGTGTTGAATTGCACAACAAATAACACGAACCGTATACATTACGGCCTCCACGATAGGCATGCTTCAATTGAATCCGTGAAATGCCTTGTACACTTCCAATCGAGGAAAATAAACTCGATTCATGTTGGGTATGATGGTGTAGATCACGAAATCCGGATTTGAAGGAAGACTACCGATCAGTGTCATACATCATATATGTGTTTTCCGGTCCCAATCTAAACGTGGAAGCTCTCTATTCACAAAAACCGCTACCTCATTAGCGATTTCAAGAATAGTTAGTTTGTGGATTTGGAAGTGAAATTTTTTTAATGCGCCTGCAGCGTAATTTGTAAATGTTGTACGCAGACATCACTCCCGCTGCCTCTAGCCCAAACCCCCGGTAGAGTTTTACCGTCTTGTCAAAACCGTCACCCATCACAAATCCATCCACACGAGTTTTCCTTGATTCATCGGCTAAAATACCGTAATCATCCCACCCACCACCCGACACGTTGAATTACACAACAAATAGCGCGAGCCGCAAACATCACGTCCTCCACAATAGGCATGTATTGATTGAAACCTTGGAATGCCTTGTACTCACTCAATACAAAGTGACCCGATTCTTTGCAGGTGTAGTTTGATTCTTCCAGTTGGGGAAAATACACCCGATTTCTGATTGGTATGATGATGTAGATCATGAAATCCGGATTTGAAAGAAGACTACCGATCAGTGTCATGCACCAGGTAGGCGTTTCTGATCCCAATCCAAACCGTGGAATCTCTATTCATAAAAGCCGCTACATCATTAGCGATTTCAAGCATAGTCCAACAACCAAAAACACCAACCAAGACACCTCGTGTCACATCCCAACTATCAACCCAAGGCACCAAGAACACCAACCCCAACGCATCACTACCGAGTCTATGAACACTACCCTTCAAAGCCTCCAACAAGCCTACGCCTAGACACTACCCCATCTAACATGGACGCAGCACTTCATCTCCAATCAAAATAAGCTGAGACAGAAAGGCTCCTTACCAAAAACCACCCCAACAACAAGAAGACCAACTCCAAAAAAAAGCCAAAGAGAAGAAATAGAACCTGAGAAAGGGATCCAGCAAAATTATGAAAATGAAAAGATCTAACCTCCTGCTGATCATGATATTGATCAAGATGAGATTGAATCTTTGACTCAAACTGACAAATCACATTTTTGATCTACATCTCCATTTGCATCTTCAGCGTGGCGATTTTCATCTCGTGGCAATTATGGCCTCCAGCGAGACACCTGTAATGATGCAAGTCATTAGAAATCGTAGAAATAATTTTTGGATTTTCATATTCTTTATTATGTACAACTAATAAAGTATTATAGTAGTAGTGGAGCGCCGTACCAGATTCCGGGTAATTAGAGGCTGCTGGACTAGGCTGGTGGGCGTGAAAAGAAGAAGAGGATGGACCAAATCGCTGAGGCGCCGTATCAAAGTCAATCTCCTCCGATGCTTGGGCCGTGTCTAGGTCGTGCTGGTCGTAGTGCTCAACCAACGGACGAGGGCATTGAATAGAGTCCAAGTATTTTTGCTCGACATCCGAACAAGGGCTCATTTGGGAAACAGCCAGATCACTCAGTTGACTATACTATGTATGTGTAACGTATTTATGGCATCTCCATTTCAGCATGCGAGGAAATAACAAGCGATGTTTTATCAACTCATATCCTCAACCGAAATCGCAAATTCGGTAGCAATGGCATTAATAGTCTCATACGCCCATAACTGTAATACAATAGGAACCCAGGTAAAGTGCGAGAACCTTTCACTTCAATAATATCCTTCTTAAGAATTCCGTTAACAGCCTTCTTATAGCATTCAACTCCCCAAGGATAATTGTCAAATGCTTTTTTATCCTCAACAATATGTAGAAAGTCCAACCAAACAAAATCAGTTCCCTCAGAACCAAATAACATTTGCTCGACAAAGAAACATAAGCCAAGCTTCAGCACATCATCATCCTCTGTGCATTTATAGAATGCATCACGCAAATCGTTGACAAAAGATAATCAGGAAAGTATTTCATAATGACACTGTCATGACACATGTACTCCTTCTCCTCCCGCTTAACCAATGTGAGAAGCTTACCAAAATTCAACCTGTAATAAGACCAAACTCTACTGGCCCAAAACAACATTCCTGCCCGGCAATGATGAAACACAGCTCATCGGGCTCAGATGACCGTATCCTTTGTAACAAAATCTTATGAATGAAGACTCCTTGTCAAACGAGATTTTCACCCACAGTAAAAAAATGATAGAATATGGATTCTTTTAGCTCCGTAAGGAAGTTGCAATCTTCAAATTTCTTATGAATCTTCATCATCATATTTTTTTGTGCCTTTATGACTAACGACTGCGTTATAGTGTTTCTCCATAGGAATAATTAATTGATGTAAGTATGCCATTTGAAACGAATAAAATGAAAGCACCGTAAAGTTCAAATTCTTTTTTAGAACAGCAATAATATATTCCATTATGTGCAGAAAATGGAAAATACCATCATAAAAATCAAGACACTATTACTGAGCATCTTAAGTGGAAGACACATCTCTTCCGGGCAGTTTCTAGTTCTCATAAGTATAAAAATACACTTACCTCAACAGGATGGTTTTAGAATCGGCAGGAAGCCCGTACTATAAGGCTTGATTTGATTATTTTGCACTTTGATTTGTGGTGCAGCTCAAACGCATAAGACTAACGAAAAAAAATGAGAAATTGATTTTAAAATACGTGTTTAATATATTTAAAATAAGTGATTATCAATATATTATTGTTGTTCTAAAAAAGAATTTGAACTTTACGGTGCTTTCATTTTATTCATTTCAGATGGCAGACTTGCATGCATTAATTATTCCTATAGATGAACACTACAATGCAGTCGTTAGTCATAGAGGCACAAAAAATATGATGATGAAGATTCATAAGAAATTTGAAGATTGCAACTTACTTATGGAGCTAAAAGAATCCATATTCTATCATTTTTTTACTGTGGGTGAAAATCTCGTTTTACAAGGAGTCTTGATTTCACAAGATTTTGTTACAAAGGATACGGTCATCTGAGCCCGATGAGCTGCGTTTCATCATTGCCGGGCAGGAATGTCGTTTTGGCCAGTAGAGTTTGGCCTTATTATAGGGTTGAATTTTGGTAAGCTTTCCCACATTGGTTGAGCGGGAGGAGTACATGTGTCATGGCAGTCTCATTAGGAAATACTTTCCTAGTTATTCGAAGATTACTATCAACAATTTACGTGATGCATTCTATAAATGCACAGAAGATGATGATGTGTTGAAGCTTGGCTTATGTTTCTTTGTCGAGCAAGTGTTATTTGGTTATGAGGGAACTGATTTTGTTTGGTTGGACTTGCTACATATTGTTGAGGATAAAAAAGCATTTGACAATTATCCTTGGGGAGTTGAATGCTATAAGAAGACTGTTAACGGAATTCTTAAGAAGGATATGAGTGAAGTGAAAGGTTCTCGCACTTTATCTGGGTTCCCTATTGTATTACAGTTATGGCGTATGAGACTATTAATGTCATTGCTACCGAATTTGCGATTTCGGCTGAGGATGACTTGATAAAACCTCGCTTGTTATTTCCTCGCATGCTGAATGGAGATGCCATAAATACGTTACACATACACAAAGATAGTCAATCGAGTGTGATCGATTGTTTCCCAAATGGGCCTCGCTCGGATGTCGAGCAAAAATACTTATTCAATACCCTCGTCCGTTGGTTGAGCATTACGACCAGCACGACTTAGACCATCGGAGGAGTTTGACTTTGATACAGCGCCTCAGACATTTTGTCCATCCTCTTCTTCTTTTCACACCCAGCAGCCTCTAATTACCCGGCATCTAGTACGGCGCTCCACTACTACTAGAATACTTTATTAGTTGTACATAATAAAGAATATGAATACCAAAAAATTATATCTATATTTCTATAATTTCTAATGAGTTGCATCATTACAGGTGTCTCGCTGGAGGCCATAATTGCCACGTTAAATCAACAGATGGAGATGAAAATCGCCACGCTGAAGACGGAGACGAAGATGCAGATGGAGATGCAAATCAAAGATGTGATTTGTCAGTTTGAGTCAAAGATTCAATCTCATCTTGATCAATATCATGATCAGCAGGAGGTTAGATCTTTTAATGTTCATAGTTTTGCTGGATCCTTTTCTCTGGTTCTGTTTCTTTTCTCTTTGTTTTTTTTTAGGAGTTTGTCTTCTTGTTGTTGGGGTGGTTTTTGGTATAGATCTTTTCATGTTCATTGTTTTGCTGGATCCTTTTCTCTTTAGTTTTTTTTTTTTGGGGTTCTGTTTCTTTTCTCTTTAGCTTTTTTTTTGGGTTTGGCCTTCTTGTTGTTGGGGTGGTTTTTGGTAAGGAGCCCTTCTGTCTCCGCTAAGTTTGATTGGGATATGAAGTGTTGCGTCCATGTTAGATGGGGTAGTGTCTAGGGGAGGCTTTGAAGGGTGGTGTTCATAGACTCGGCAGTGATGCATTGGGGTCGGTGTTCTTGGTGCCTTGGGTTGAGAGTTGGGATGACACACGAGGTGTCTTGGTTGGTGTGTTTGGTTGTGTTACTTCCAAATCCAACGACTATGCTTTAAATCACTAATGAGGTAGTGGTTTTTATGAATAAAGAGCTTTCACAGTTTGGATTGGGACAGGAAACACCTACATGCTGCATTACACCCATCGGTAGTCTTCCTTCAAATCCGGATTTCGTGATCTACACCATCATACCACACAGAAATTGGGTGTATATTGCTCAGTCGGAAGAATCAAACTACACCTGCAAATGATTAGGTGACTTTGTATTGAAAGTTTACAAGCATTGCACGTCTTCAATAACGTGGAGACCGTAATATATGCAGCTATTTGCTATGCAATTCAATGCGACTGGTGGTTGGGAGGAATGATTACGGTATTTTAGCCGTTGAATCAAGGTAAACTCAAGTGAATGAATTTTCGATGGGTGACGGTTTCGACAAGACGGTAAAACTCTAAAGGGGTCTAGATCGGAGGCAGCCTAATTATTTGATTGAACCCGATAGACATTTTTCGATTGAACCCATGCAATTCCTTGTACACTTTCAATACAAATTAACCTAATCCTTTGCAAGTGTAGTTTGATTCTTCCTATAGAGGAAAATACACCCGATTCCTGTTGGGTATGATAGTGTAGATCACGAAATCCGGATTTGAAGGAAGACTACCGATCAATGTCATGCAGCATGTATGCGTTTTCCGGTCTCAATCCAAACCGTGGAAACTATCTATTCATAAAAGTCGCTACCTCATTCGCGATTTCAAGTACAATTGGTGGAAATGGAAGTCAAATTTCTAGATATGCATGTAGCGTAGCTTGTAAATGTTGTACGCAGACACCAATTCCGCTGCTTCTAGCCCAGACCCCCGATAGAGTTTTACCGCCTAGTCAAAACCGTCACCATCACAAATCCATCAACTCGAGTTTTCCTTGATTCAACAGCTAAAATACTATAATCATCCTCCCGACCACCAGTCGCGTTGACTTGCATAGCAAATAACGAGCCACATACATTACGGCCTCCACGATAGAATATGCTTCGATTGAAGTCGTGTAATGTCTTGTACAATTTCAACACAAAGTGACCCGATCCTTTGCAGGTGTAGTTTGATTCTTCCAGTTGAGGAAAATACACCCGATTCCTATTGGGTATGATGGTGTAGATTACGAAATCCGGATTTGAAGGGTGACTACCGATTAGTGTCATGCAGCATGTAGACGTTTCCGAACTCAATCCAAACCGTGGAAGCTCTCTATTCATAAAAGCCGCTACCTCAATAGCGACAAGCATAGTCTGTGGATTTGAAAGTGAAATTTCTAGATGCACTTGCAGCGTAGCTTGAAAATGTTGTACGTAGACGGTACTCCCGTTGACTCCAGCCCAGACCCCCGTAGAGTTATACCGACTTGTCAAAACAGTCACACATCACAAATCCATTCAGCCGAGTTTTCTTTGATTCAACGGCTAAAATACCGTAATCATCCCTCCCGACCACCAGCCGTGTTAAATTGCACAGCAAATAGAGCGAGCCGCATACATTACGGCCTCCACGATAGACATGCTTCGATTGAAGCATTGTAATGCCTTGTACACTTTCAATACAAAGTGACATGGTGTAGTTTGATTCTTCTAATTGAGAAAAATATACTCGATTCCTGTTGGGTATGATAGTGTAGATTACGAAATCCGGATTTGAAGGAAGACTACCGATCAATGTCATGTAGCATGTAGGCGTTTCCGATCCCAATCCAAAACATGGAAACTCTCTATTCATAAAAGCCCATACCTCATTAGCGATTTCAAGCTTAGTCTTGGAAGTGAAATTTTTAGATGCGCCTGCAGCCTATACGCACACACCACTCACGCTGCCTCCAGCCCAGACCTCTGGTAGTTTTATCGTCTTGTCAAAACCGTCACCATCACAAATCCATGCACTTGAGTTTTCCTTGATTCAACAACTAAAATACCGTAATTATCCCTCCCGACCATCAGTCACGTTGAATTGCGAGCCGCATTACGTCTACAGGATAGACATGCTTCGATTGAAGCCTTGCAATGCCTTGTACACTTTCAAGACAAATAAGGTGACATGGTTCTTTACAGGTGTAGTTTAATTCTTCTAATTGAGAAAAATATACTCGATTCCTGTTGGGTATGATAGTGTAGATCACGGAATCCGGATTTGAAGGAAGACTACCGATCAATGTCATGTAGCATGTAGGCATTTCTGATCCCAATCCAAACAGTGGAAACTCTCTATTCATAAAAGCCACTACCTCATTAGCGATTTCAAGCATAGTCTGTGGATTCGGAAATGAAATTTCTAGATGCGCCTGCAACGTAGCTTATAAATATTGTATGCTGACACCACTCCCGCTGCCTCCAGCCCATATCTCCGGTAGAGTTTTACCGTCTTGTCAAAACGTCACCCATCTTGTCCATCTACTCTCAAGTTTTCCTTGATTCAAGAGCTAAAATACCATAATTATCTCTACCGACCATCAGTCGTGTTAAATTGCATAGCAAATAGCGCGAGCCGCATACAGTACGGCCTCTACGATAGACATGTTCGATGAAGCTTTGCAATGCTTTGTACACTTTCAATACAAAGTGACCTGATCCTTTACAGGTGTAGTTTGACTCTTCCAACTTTTTATACTAAAATAACCACATCAAAAGAAAACTTTTAACAAGATAAAGGTCTTCTACACACTTCCAACCCGTCGCTAGAATTATCATCCTACTTTGTCTAATATTTTCAACAAATATTCTATACTACTTCAATGGCCAGGTGAATAGAGATTCAATTTATTTCTAATAACCAGCATTTCATTTGTTAGTTCCCCTGGGTAAAAAATGTCACCAAGTTTCCGTTTTACTAACTTAACAGCGTCATGTGTTTCAACCAACTAGGCTGCAATTTTTTGCTGGTTATAAAAATAATTTCGACACACGTAAAAAGCAACTTGCATATGGGAAAAAGGGCAAAAAGGTATACAAGGAGATGAATGCTAACCAAGTACCACTTTCTTCATGAACATTGGTAGTAAATGGAAACTGCATAAACCAAAAACAAAAATGAACACAAGAGGCAGACAGATTTGCTAAATGCTACAACAAAATGACGAATGGTCATTAATAAACATACCAACAGCAAAAGGCTTCCCCATACAGGCTGAAGAAAAGTTTGACACGAACCACTAGGCAAATCTGCAAGGTCTGCTCGAAAAATGCAATAATCAAAAAGTTCAAAGAAGGATTTAGCTCCAATGCTGATCAGAAATCCTAAGAAAATGAAGATTCAGTCTAAAAGGGAGTGGCATATCGATGATTTTTCAGTACAAAAAAGAAGAAAAAAAATATCATATTATGTAGAGTTCAAAGGACCCGTCAATTATGGTAGAAATAATTCCATAAGTGAATGGATTTTTAGTCTAGGCAGGACTACTATAATGAATAAGCATGCCAATGATATATGTGTTTCGGTACAAAAACAAAAAGAAATAACTCTTATTCTTTTGTAAATCTTCCTCTTTTGTTTTAATATGGCATCTACAAGAAATAAGCAAATACAAGCAGAATGATCATAGAAAAATAGCAGTCAACTTAGATATACACCACCAACCCACCCACACCCCCCCGCCCGGTTTTCGGTTGCTGTTATCTTCTCTTTTACCGGATTATGTATTAACTACGTCAACGTATGTCCACAAGAGTTAAAAACAAAAGATAGACTTGACGAACCGCATCTCTTAAATGTAGCACATATTGAGTCCTCCCTGTGCATAGCAACCCACATGAATCCAACGGATTTGTCTGCCTTTGAAAATGTCAAATCGTTATGAAGCAATATAATATATACATACATGCACAAACACACACATAAATGTCTAAATATAAGAATATATACAAATACAATGCAGACAGACACTAACACTAACATTAACGATGTGAAAGTAATGAAGTACTTACCCAGCCAAGAACATGTACCACCGGAGAGGATGCACGTTTTTTTCACTTTCATGTCACGGATACAAACAGAATAAATCAGCAAGTGGAAATAATCCAAAAAATTCAGCTCAAACGAACATAACAAAAGGATTTGAAGTGTCTACCATCACCGAAGGGGTAGGCACCTCTGCTTTCTTGGGAACTTAGAAAACTTCAGGCACTAGAATTCAGGCTATGTCGCATAATTTGAGCTGATTAAAAAAAAAGGATTCGATCAGATAGAAGGAATCCGCTCAACCTGTGACGACCACCGAGTCCTTAACCGGAAAAGGACACCCGGCACGTATATAATTAAAATGAATCAATTATATACGTAAGCCTAACATCATCAATAACAAAGAACAAGCGGAAACGAAAAACAAAGACTCGGGAAAACTTTAAAAGATCAATACAACGATCGGCAAGTAACATGGGGCTGCAACTAAAACAATATCCCAAGAAAATACACAAGGTTGAATATCCATTCAACTATTACAAACCATTCTTTACAAACCAAAGGTACAACTGTCTTAATTTAATACAAAAGAAAAGGAAGATTATATACCATTATACAACAGAAAGTAAGAAAGACTTCAACTGCTGCGACTTCGGGAATCACTCCTAAGTGATCTCAAACTCAACCTACAACAAAACCACCTTCTCGGGGTGGGGAAAACAACATGCTAAAGGGTAAGTACAAACATACTTAGTAAAGAGTAGAAGCAACGAATCTACACATGCTATGTCACAAGAATCATCATTAATAATAATAATATCACAAGACAAGTCAAACAAACATAATAACACATGTTTCACTCGCTCACAACACTCTACTAGTCTTACTAGTAGACACAACCAAGTAAGACATTTGTTACACACTAATCCAAGGACACTTTGCATGGTGAAGACGGCACCACGACACATTCAGCACCTCATATGGCACGAGTGTATCTAAACCGTGTGGAATATTACACGAGTCCGGCACAAGTATCTAAAAGGTGCGGAGGTGTAATAGTTCCATGCTGCGTTACAAAAACGTGTCTCGCCAAGGACTAACATGTTTTAGCTTTAAACTCATCAAGTACGTATTTAAGCGATTAATCTAACCACCTAAGTTCATTACACATAAAAGGCTTCTTAGAGACCACTAGACCCTAGACCAACTCTACATTACACTACTTAACACATTGCACAGAAATATTGAAATCTTTCCAATACCCACGAGGCTAAGAAATAAGGCTTCCGGTGATCCCGAGTATCTCCCCATAGAGGGTCTCCACAAGCTGCTGAGCCGAATACACCAGAAACCGAACCCTTAACTTTGTCATGTTACAAGTAAGACATTGATCTCAAGTCAACATCACATAAGGCTAAATGTGAGTGTTCCAATACTCCCGTGAGACACGATGCGGAGCCAAAACCACTAGAACACGTATACTTGACTTTACAACAACCACATAGGGCTCTGCACTTGTTTGTGTACTATTTCAAAGTTTCGATCATTGATGTGAGTAAAATAATAATAATAATAATAATAATAATAATAATAATAATAATAATAATAATAATGGCAATAATAAAATAATAGAAAATAAATATTATTATAATAAATAGTTATTGCGAGAATAAGTTACATTTAATTTTAAATGTAATAATTATTATGTGGGGGCGTAGTTGGTATTTTATATAGCGTAGGGTTTTCTTCTATGATGTATAAATACCCAATGTAATAATGAATGAAAGGGGAGACTGATTTGTCGATTGTATCTTTACATACAGTATGGAATTTAGAGGTCATGAGATCGAACCCCTGGTTGGAACATTATTAAAAAAAAATTTGTGCAAGTGTTAGACAGACACTTGAGGGAAGTGTTAAGTAGGATTGCCACACTCTTAAATGATAAACAAATATAGTTGCGCCTTTACTAACACCAATTGGTTTTAAGATGATGTGCAGTCACTTGCCTATAGGAATCGTGACCCCAAGATCACCAAAAAGTTGCCGAAGCCATTTTAATTCACATGTTACAGCAGATTGTCACTTTGTTCGTGATGCGATTACTGACGGTCTCATTGCCCCTACTTATGTGTCAACCCGTGAACAATGGCGGATATATTTACCAAGGCGTTAGGAAGCAAGCAGTTTGAATTTTACTCCATAAGTTGGGCGTTCGCGATCTTCACGCTCCAACGGCGAGGGGGTATTATGAGAATAAGTTACATTTAATTTTAAATGTAATAATTATTATGTGGGGCGTAGTTGGTATTTTATATAGCGTAGGGTTTTCTACATGATGTATAAATACCCAATGTAATAATGAATGAAAGGGGAGACTGATTTGTCGATTGTATTTTGACAATAGTCTAATAGACTAACAGTCAGACTATTTCATTGTAAACAAATACTTTGGTGCACTGTTACTTGGGCGAACAGAGAATGGGTAATGTTTGAGCCAAGAACAAAGAAAATAAAAATAGAATAGAATAATATAAAATAAAATAAAGGGTGTTTTCCATTAATCTTAGTCACTTAAGTAATTAGTGAAATCGAAGTTTAAGTTTTGATTTGAATTCATGATGTTTTCACCATTTCAAACACAAAAACTACTCCAAAATCACTTCAAAATGATATGAAATTGCACTACAACATATAACTAACAAAATTCCGATCTAAACACCTAAATAACATATACTCAATTTCTTGAAGTAAGGTTGAGCCCAAGCAAGAACCTTCAAGAAAAGCTCCAAGAAACTCCAAGAACACCACTTTCGTCTTCAAGAACATTCCAAGAACATCTAGTTCCATAAGCAAGACTCTAAGGTTGTGTTTGTTTTGCCAAGAGTTTTTTTGGGGTTTTTTTTACATCACATCACCAATCATTTTTTACAATTCTTCCACTAATCAAATCTTCAACTACAAATAAAAAAATATTAAATCATCTCTCATCATTTCACTTTATCAACTTTATTACCTTTTTTTACCATTATTTTATTCACTATTCTACTTTATTTCACCAATCATTTCATAATCTACACAAATTTCAAAAAAACATCTTAACTTTCTAATCATTACTTCAATCACTTTATCTAAAAAAACCCCAAAAAAAACTTCAACTCAAAACAAACACAACCTAAGAATCTAAGCAACCCACTTTGATTCTACCACCAAAACAAAAGTTCTACGACACTACAACTTTTAAAACATAAAAAAGCTAATGAAACACCCAAGAATACTTATAGATCCTGGAAAATGGGTTTCAAACTCTTACCCGATCGGAATAAACTTCAGATCAAAATTTGTTCTCTCATCAAGAGAAGCATTTTTGTGTAATTGGTTTGTGATCGTATTGCCTAGAAAGTGGAAATCTCCCTTTTTTTCTTTCTTTTCTTCTTCTCCTCTCTTTTTCTTTTCTTTCCTTCACTTTTTCTCTAATACAGCTGCAGCTTTCTTTTAAGGATGAAAAGGGTTTGGGTTAAAAGGGATATATATAAAGGTTGGTACATTTACCATTTTGCCCTTACTAAAATTTACACTTTTAAAATACCGTAAATACCCTTTAACATTTATCTTGACACTATTTATTTGATTAAAACACGACTCATTAAAATAATCGAGACATACATAAAATTGTAAAAGACATTTATACCCCTTTATGAAGATACGGGTATCACACAACCTGTTGAGAGAGACGCTTACACACTTGAATGTATAAAAATATATAGCGCGCATTTACTACAACCAATTGATTTTAGTATAACAGTGAACGCCGATCTTAATACGTAGATCGTAGTCATATGTCATGGGATCGGTCATGGGGACGTAACCCTGGTGTGAACATTATTTTAAAAAAATTGTGCAAGTGTTGCCACACTCGAGTGGTCTGCTGGCATGATCGCCACACACATACTCTTTAATAAAAAATTGTGCAAAGGGTGTCCACACTGAAGTCTCTTGGGACAGACAAATGACTTTGCCCGCACTCACTCTTGAATAAAAAATTGTGCAAATGGGTGTTGGGAGAGACGCTCTACACTTTTGAATAATAAAAATGTGCAAAGTGGTGTTGGGAGAGAGACGCCACACTTGAATAAGAAGGGCCAGATTTTGCCCACATTCACTCTTGAATAAAAAATTGTGCAAATGAGTTGCCTATACTCTTGAATAAGAAAAGATTATGCAAAAGGGGGTATTGGAAGAGATTGTCCACATTTTTAAATAAGAAATATAGTAGTATTTTTACTAACACCAATTAGTACCTTTAAAAGAGACTACTAAACTTGTCACACAAAATGGTAAATAAATAAAGGTTGATGTAATGAAATGGCTACCTAGAGTGAGTCCGCAATAGCTGGTTCGCCATTTTAATAATTCCACCTGATTCAGAATAAAATAAATCAACCTTTAACTTAATCAAGGTCCAGTAATAAAAAATAACACAAGGTACATAAGTCAATGCCTACTCTCGAGCTGTTAACGAACAGAGTCGTTTATAAACAAACTCGTGTTCGGCTCGTGAGTGTTCGAGTTCGTTTGTTCGTTTAGCTTAACAAGCCAAGCTCGAACATGATTATAAGCTCGTTCGCTTAACGAACGAACGCGAGCTTGGTTCGCGAACGTGCTTATATAAATACATTAATTTACACAGTAATCCTAACTCAAACGAGGATAAATCATTCATTTATCTAATTGAAATTATAGATTGATTTTATATAATATTTACATATTTTTATAATGATTATTGTAGTGTGATATATGTAATATTAATCCATAACTTGTTATTTTGGCATTTACATTTTATGTTTGATACCTTAACGAACCGACTCGAACCATACTCGAGTTGAAAGACAACAATACGTGTAACGAGCCGAGCATGAACACGAGCCCGAACAATTCATCTTTGAAACGAGCCGAGTTCGAACAAATTTTTTTGTTTGGTTAACAAACGGGACGAGCTCGGAGGATTTAGGCAATTTCGTGAGCTAAACGAAATTTCGAAGCTCAAATCACCAAATACCTTCGGTTCGGCTCGTTGACGGCTCTAGCCTACTCTGGTTGACGTTTTTACAGGGTTTGCAACTGCAAGGTTTGTAAGATTTGCAAGGACTTCTCTGGCGTCGTTGAGGCATTGTCATTGCAGATTCTCCTGATTTAAAACAGAATAATCAAAAAAAAAAGAAACTAAAGAAAGAACAATGAGGAATTTAATCAAACAGCTAAACTGCCGAGCAGACGAAGACTGTGTTGAAAGTTAAAGATTTGCAGATTTAGTATTTACGCTTGTTTCTCTTACTCAAATATTTATACATGTAGCTGAAAATACATCTGCATCTATATATATGCAATGTAATCCCTCAACGAGAAATACAATGAAAACATGAATCACTTTCTCATCTCGTTTTTACGTGGTATCGGAGCCAGGGGCGGATCCAGAGTTTATCTGAGGCCATACGCGACACCCACTCAATTTCTTAAAAAAAAAAATTTAAATTTTTTAATATTAAAACTATATAATTTTGTTATTAAAAAGTGTCATTTTATCGATAAAAATTGATGTTTTAGATTTCGATAACCCCACCTAATTTTTTTTTAGATAAAAGATGTAGTTTTGACTTCTACGACACCAATTGAAATATATTCCTGGATCCACCACTTTCGGAGCCAATATAGTTCTGAAACGAGAAAAAAAAAAATTTATCAAATCCAACTACCAGATCAGTAGTGCGTGGTTAAGAAGCCACGCCGGGAAGCAGACTCATCACTTGTACTAGCCGCAGGCTGCAGCTGAACCGGAAATGTCGACTTAGGTCGAAAGGAACTCTTTTCCGGCATTTTTGAACGGCGAATGCTAGTATACGTCCCAGAATTGGAAGTCTTGAAGATATCAGATGTTTTCCTTTATGGTGAACTCTTCTCCTTTTTTTTATAATTTGAAGGGTTATGGTGAACTTTTAGATCCAAGATAACATTGGAAAAAGCAAGTAGCATTCACTTTTAAAGGTGGACAGTTGAACAGCCCCCCAGCAAGGCTTACAAGTACTATTATTCCTCCTTTGACCAGTCAAAAAAATAAAATAAAATAAAAAAAACTCCTCACCACCATTAATTTTAGATATTACCTTCCAAAAATATAGAAAATTGGTTAAATTGATTATTTATTATTAATTTTGATTAAAAAATTAAAATAATTTTTTATCGTTATTAATCTAAAGTAATCAAAAATAAATGTGGATATAATAAATAAGGGGTAACAAGAAAAAAATGTAATAAATGGTTCATTGGTTATCTAAATGAACGTATATTTTGGGACAAATCAAAATGTTAAACGAATTTATATTTTGTGACGGATGTAGTAAATCTATATTATTCCCGTTTAATCTTGGGAATGTGTTTGTGATATATGTCTTACAAGAAACAATTTGAAAACTATGTTACGCGTCGATTCATGCATGATAGATGCGTAAGGACCTCTATCGATTTTTTTTTTTCGTAAAAAGATTTTTCACACAGGAAGGATTCATGAGTCACGCGTGATCGACGACGAGTCACGCGTGACGACGACGCACCATCGACATACGGAGGCATCACGCATGTTTTGATTTCCAAACATATTAATTCTTTTTCAATTTTTTTTTGGGGTAAAACAAGTTCTTTTCAATGTAATCCATTTCATTATTTATTTATTTCTTTGGGTAAGGTAAAATCGAAATCAAATGGATAATTAATGATTTCTGTAGTAGTTAATCGTGAGAGGTTTTAAATTTTATTTTTCAACTATGATGATCAGATTTTACTTATCATTGAATAAAATGTTCACTTTTCAAAACAAAAAAAACAAAATCGAAATCAAATGACTCGTTGCTTAATAAAACATATGTTATGATATTCCCGCTTCTATTCCTTTCACCAAAAACTGAAATCTAATGACTCGTTGATTAATAAAAAAATATATGATAATATGTGTTTAATTACTAAAAGAATTCACGTAAGTTTAACGATACTAATGATTGCATTATATAATGTGTTTCATACACCATTTTATGTTTGAGAAATACTAATATTTGAGACGAGATTTATAAACGACGAAAGAAATTATTTATCGGTCAATATTCGTTTTTAAAGGAACATCATGTAAAGTTTTACGTCTAAAAATATTCTAGAACACTAAATAATACTCCATATTAATTCTCGCCGGTGGAATTCGTTTTCCGATTGTATAAGATTTCGCCCTATATTGTTCCACTCATAAGCAACTGAAATTTGAAAAAAAAAAAAATTCTAGGAAGAAGTGGTTTTCTTTTTTGCCCCAAAACGAGTTCGAACACTCTGCCTCTACATGCGGGTATAGATAGTTTATTTCATCACTAAACCGATGCACCTTATGCAAATAACGTGGTTTACCTTACCCAAAGAAATAAATAAAATAATAATCAAATGGATTAAATTGAAAAGAATTTGTTTTATCCAAGAACAAAGGAAAAATGAAATGGAATTAATATGTTTGGAAATTAAAACATGCGTGATGCCTCCCTGCGGCGATGGTGCGTCGGTCACGCGTGACTCGTACGTCAGTCACGCATGACTCATGAGTCCCTCCTGTGTGAAAAATCATTTTAGTAAAAAATAAAATCTGCGACGCATCTATCACACATGACCTACGTAAGCATAGTTTTCAAATTGTTTCTTACAAGGCATATATCACAAATACATATATTTTCAAGCATAATTCCCCAAGTTTCCCTTTAATCTATACCATTTTTCAAAGAAGCCAAAGATTGTCACCGTGTGAACTTATTTGGAAAAAAAGAGAGGAAGAAAATGGAATAGTTGGTGCTAAAAACAAGTGCACTCACTGCAACCAAACAGGTCATTCAAAGAGTCGGTGCTTTAAGGATATTCAGATTGGTGGGATCGATGTCGAAATTCTAACGGACATTCCAATCTTGTGACTCTTCTACAATGGTAACCACTGCTCATAATACAGGTATGATCATAAACAATCTTACACCTGCAATGAATAAAGAATGGATAATTGATTCTAGTGCTACTGATCATATGACATTTGATGTTGGACAAGTCTCCAACCTTAACCCATCATTTCAAAAGTGTGTTACCATGGCTAATGGTAATACCACCCCCGTTATTGGGGAAGGGTCGTTACATATTACTCCTACTTTACATCTTGATTGTTTGTTAGTTATTCTATCTTTAGGTTATAACCTTTTGTCTGTCTCTCAACTAACTACTACATTAAAATACATTATCATTTTTTGGCCCGATTATTGTGTGTGTATAGACATTCAGACTTAGAAAACAATTGGTTATGGTGTTAAAAGAGGAATACTATACTACCTGGATTTGAAATCTAATAACTCTAATCGATTCTGACAAGCTTTATCAGTGGAGACCACTCCTGCAAAGAAGCTTAATGAAATCTGGCTCTAGCATTGACGTCTAGGTCATGCCTCCTTTCAGGGCAGGCCTTGGCAATTTTAGGGTTTAAAGAGTCCGAACCGGTTTTTAGTTGAAGTTGTTTTTTTATTTTAAAAACATACTTATCGCTTTTAACATCCAGTAAATACAAAATTCAATTTATTGATAAATTTCAAAACACGCCTACAAATTAATTTTTCGAACATATTTAGAAACAAAATAAATAATATATAATAATTTATTTTTATAATTTCTATAGTTTTCAAACAAAAATTAATAAAACTTGTTTGTATGTCTATTTTTTTTTGGCCAAGTAAAATTTTTTATTGGAACATTTAACGATTGGAGTAAAATAAATTTGGGGCCTTTATCAAAAAAAAAAATTTAACATATTATATTAGATTGGATCGATTTTTTTTTTTTTAATAAACTTCAGATCGTTAGCCTCCCAAGACTGCCGTTGAAATTTCCAGGCAGTCTCTCCGGCTACACATGAGGGCCGGCCCTACCTCCTTTGGTTATTTGAAAAAAATATTTCCAGGTTTATTTCATTATTTGGATATTTCTAGTTTCAAATGTGACGCGTGTGAACTGGCCAAAAGCCATCGTGCCTCATTTCCTTTGAGTTTGACTAAAAGTCATGTTCCTTTTATGGTCATTCATTCTGACGTTTGGGGACCATCAAATATTCCCACATTAAGAGGGGCACAATGGTGTGTTACGTTTATAGATGATTATTCTCGGATGACGTGGTTGTGTTTAATGAAATCAAAATTAGAAGTTACATCATTGTTTCGAAGGTTTTACAACACCATTCGTACACAATATAATGCACGTATAGTTATATTACGTAATGATAATGGTGGAGAGTACAAGAGTTCTAAGCTTCATTATTTTCTTGACTCTAATGGCTTAATCCATCAAACTAGTTGTCTAGATATACCTCAACAAAATGGTGTGGCTTAACGGAAGAATAGACACTTAGTGGAGGTCGTTTGTGCTTCCCTGATTGAAGCTTGCACACATTTGTCCTATTGGGGTGAAGCTCTTCTATCTGCCTCATATCTCATAAATTGTGTACCATCTAGTACTCTAAACTTTCAAACACCGTTTGAGACACTTACAAAAGCAGTTGTTGCCCCAGTTGTTACAAACCTGCCTCCTCGTCTCTTTGGATGTTTTTCCAATGTTCGTCTACATAAACACCAACATGGTAAATTAATTCCCCGGGCCTTGAGATGTGTATTTGTTGGATATGGTCAGAATCAAAAAGGATACCGATATTAACATCCTCCAACTATTCGCATGTTTGTTACCATAGATGTGGTCTTCCATGAAAACATTATGTATTTCTCCAAGTCTGATATTCAAGGGGAGAATATGTTGAAATGGTGTCCTAAACCCAATAGGGTTGGATCGGATCCGATCGTGTCAGGTCGTTTACAGTGTATTTAGTTCATGTAATAACTTTATTATGATTAATAAGAGCACTTTTGTTATTATGTATTTTTGATTATCTTTATGAACCAATTATGTTATTGAATATATAGTAATGTCCTTAGTATTAAACTGTGACAGAGAAACCATGATGGTGATTATGAATGATGAGATCTCTAATCACTTTAATAAGTTTGATACTTAAATGTCTCTAGTCATATGTACTTTCAAACGGGACATTGATAGAACGATTAGACTAGCACGTATTGGATATCTTCTATCTTTTTGAAAGTAGCGATAGATCTCATTATCGAAGTGTGGAGACACTTGGACTGTACGTGGACGTGCATTAGAGAATGTGTACGTTAGACCGACCCACTTATATTAATTGTCGCAGTATGTGGCAGTTGTGTAATTATCTTAATACCGGAGTCTTCATGGCATCACGGTGTGGATTGTCATGCTTTGACACTGTTGAGGTTTTCCCTAGCTAGCCACGGGGTGATCATGCGATAGTGCTCGGGTGTGATACCGAAGCATGCGTAGGATACATGTTTGTTCGTCCGGAAATCGCGTATCCTATTAGTAGGAGTAAATATCCGAAATGGGCTTCTTATAAGGAATGTCTAGCTCTCGTAAATCTTTGCAAAATGGGAGTAAATGAGTTGTTCCGAGAGAGCATGATATCCAGATTATAAGATACGATCGTTGATGTACTGACACTCAAGATACAATTGTATGATATTATTACAGCGATAGGATTCTATTTACACGGCAATTGTTTCACATGAAAGTAGTAATCAAATAAAAACATGGTGGTATAATGATAATCAAATAAGAAAAGTTTATCTCGACTATAAAGTGTTATAGTGAAATTAATATGGTGGTATTTATTTATTATGAATAAATTAAATAGAAGATATTCATTGTGTTGATTAATTAAATAATATTCCGGATGCCTATTTATTGGCATATGGGGCGCCACTTTCTAGTGTATTAGATACACTTGGATTGTGTAATTTAATTAATGGTATTATAATATATTAATAGATTTGTATAAATTTATTTATGGTAATATGATAAAGATAGCCAATATTAAATATTGCAATATCTTGGATTTATTTAATATGAGATATTAAATTAAATGAGATAAATATATAATATCTATTTTCATTATTTTACTAGTAAAATGTTTTCTTTCTCCTTACTCTACTCAAAAGCTTTTCCCATTGGGAATGGGAGACATATGGGGCGCAGGTCACCCTATATAAGAAAGGGGTGACTAGCTCTTTTGTACATTATAATTCCAAGAGTTCATAATTCGTGTGAAAAATAGAGAGCTTATTCTAGAGAGTTTTGAGAGAGAGAAAAGGCCGGTCTAACAACTTGATTTTTCTAGTAGCTATCCAAGGAGGATTCCGGCAATGCGCTCGTGTGGATATTGATATAGGCCGGACACGTGGACGGCTTGCGCGCACTACTACTCTCCCTAGACGGCAAAGCGTCGATCTTTAAGATCAAGATAGGTAATCACCGTCTACTAACGTAACGTGTTTATTGTATTAAATGAAGTCGATCTTGGGATCGGAAATCAAGTTTTAAATTCCGCTGCGTTAAACTAGTTGATTTCCCAACAAAATATTGCGAAAATTCAGACTCTTGTATACAACTTTGAGGAACCTGTGGTGGAAATTTCTGATCAAAATGTAGATGACATAGATCATTGTGATCCGATACAAAATGAATCTATAAATATAGATTCGGAGAAGTCATGGTCTATTGGTCAGAATTTAGATGCAGTACTAAAACATGCAGAAACGACTCAAAACATAAAATGAAATAAATAACAGGAAAACAGAAAGTTCTTAATTAGGGTTTGATAAATTTATTAACGAAAATTGGTTAATTTCCCCGGCAATGGTGCCAAAACCTTGATGTCGAGCGTGTAAGTCGCTTATACTAGAAAGAATACTAGAACCTGGTCGCTATCGGGTAATTATGACGCTGGTGTAAACCACTAGGCCGGTATCTTGTTGGTAGATCTCTTATTCAATTAAGAGGTAGTTTAAATCATTATCAATCACCACTTAATCTAACCACCTCTTACTATTTTCGGAATAAGTGTTCATTTTGGTTAACAAACACTCTGAGCCTGAAATGAAACGTATCATTATTCACTTTTAAAATCCTTCTAACTTACCTTGTCCCCTTTCATCTTAAAATATAGTGCGACAGTCTTTGAAAATCATGTTCTTGAAAAACATTGTGTAACGCCTCCGCACCGGGCCTGGTAGTGCTAAATGAGTCATACATGGTCCGGTGAACTTCTTATACCATCGTCCTCGCTTGGTCTAAAAAGACTAACCTGAGTTGACAAGACATTTATGTCTCACACTTATATGAGAGTGAGCATTCCATTACTTTACCGATGTGGGACTTTACATTTTCCCCCCTTATATGGGACTGGCGTCCTCTCCAGGACATCCAAGACTTTTCCCAGTGGACTTGTTCCATTTTTGTCCCTACTAGAGGTAACTAGAGGCCATCCTTAGAGAGGTCATCCTTATTCATCAAAATACGATAGTTTCATTTTCTATAACCAATTGGATCAAGCGTTTACCGTTGTTAGGATCAAGAGCTTACCGTTGTATAACTAGAATAGTACTTCCTTCCTGTTGTTAGGATCAAACGCTTACCGTTCTAATAAAACCAATAGGTTTTAGTACAACGGTAAGCACTTGATCCTAACAAGCTAATGTATCAAAAAGAGGTCACCGGTTTGAATCTGGCGGCAACAACTTTGTCGCGTAATGATTCCACGATTGCAGATGCTGGGGGGGGCGGGGTTGTTGGGGTGTACCAGCATCCCGCTTGAGTGCGTAATGATTCCATGGTTGCAGATGCTGGGGGGTTGTTGGGGTGTACCAGCATCCTGCCTGCTCAAGCGTAAGAGGATTCGAATGAGGCGCATAAAAACTGTACTGTAATAAGAAACAAAGTAGCACTTTTACTACCACCAATTGGTTTTAGTACAATGGTAAGTGTTTGATCCTAACACTTCCCAAAATACATATATTCGTTTAAAAATTTTCACACAGATTAAGAAAGTTCGTTACATGAGTTATGTGTCATTAATTTTGAGAGAAAAAGTTTAAAATGATATTTGACTGTTATTAATAGAGAAAATAACAACTTCTGTATATTATTCATCATATCCAAAATGCTGTCAACGGTTACATATATAATCTGCACTAGAGAATCTAAAACCTCACAACAAATCTAGCTATTACACCAAATGATGCCAAGTGTACATACTAAACATAATTACATCATAAGGATATAACTTGGGACTAATTAACACAATAGTCCCTTACTTTCTAACATTAATGGATGTAACAAACCTTACTTGATCGATGTTTTGCTAAAAGAGCTAATAGAGGGAGAGTGAATTCTTTTATTACGACCTATAGATAAGTTAGTAAAGACAAACACGCCGTCGATTGACGATTTTTTAGGACTTTCATTAAACAAATTCAATAAATATATTGGAGGTCACCTATGCAAGTGTCAAGTGGGGCCGCTTCTGTGAGGATTTGCAGGCTTGAATTCTCTAAGGCACTTTCTGAAACCAAGAGCGATCCAAGGCCAAAATGGACGCAATCGTGAGAACTTTGAAAATGGTAGGAGGTTTATTGTGTAAGTATCGTTGTCTAGGCATAAACCAAAGCATGGGCAGTTCAAGACCTAGTTCGCTGCTTAGCCGTGTATGTCCGATGTACTCTACTAGGGAAGGTTCAAGGCGAAAAACCAGCTCTCCTGATGCAATAGATTTCCGCTTGTGATCTCTTCAGAGTCTGCATTGCATTTGCATTAATTTTCATTCACGTGGGGGATTGTTGGAGAAAATGAATGATATTAATTAATTTAATTTAATTTAATGAATAAATTGAATGGACATGAAACATATGGTTGCTTCTGTTCGGTGAAATGTTGCAACTCCAAATGGGGTGCATCAGTTCGGTTGTGGGGTTGTATCGATTCGGGTTAGGAATACAACCCAAACTCGAAGTTGTACTTCTCCTCTATATAAACATACCCTCACATAATGAAAAGACATAGAATTTTTCCAAGATTGAATTCCTAAAAATATACACTTTCAAAGTACTAAAACTCTACGAAATTCATTCATACATATGTTTTATACTTTTGCATTTTTAGAAGTCATAAGGAAGAGATTATAAACCATGATCGGTTCACCGCTTCTGATTCGGTTAAGTGTCAGCCGAACAGAAGGAAATACTTGTTGTATCTTGAGAGACGATTGCGATAACCGTGGACGCATAATCTGCGTAATATAGTCTTAAGCACAGAGTGCTAGCTACACTCGTCCCAATCCAAGCTTTCGTATTCACTCTTTTTGTTTTTGCCATTTTAGATCAATCATCTTTTACGTTTTGATCATGTATTAATGTGGAGTATATATTATGTATCAACATTAAGTAACAGTGTGCTTAACCGGTAATTTTTACCAACATAACATATCATCAAGAAGAGTAAGCAAACCTGAAACCCTCTTAATAAAATCCTTTTGTTTGTGAGAAAAAATGAATATATCATTTATCTTTCCCCAAAAAAAAAAGTTTAACATATCATCTTAACTAGTAATCCGTTAATGCTGACATGAGAATTGATAAGCTTCGTTACGTTGTCTTGGGAAATGATAGAGTTATTTTCTCAAATCTACACTAATACTACACCCAACATAATTTTATAGTTGTGATTGTTTCAACCTTTTTTTATACTCTTTATACAACTGAAAAATATGTGGGTGAGATAATAATGGTGTAAAAATGGTGTAAATTTGAAAAAATAACTCTATCAAACCCTTTTGAAAGCAAATCAAATATGATTTGAATTTTTGAGGTAACATATTTATTTCAACTATTCACAGTAAAAAGTAATACTACATCCGATACAAAATATAATTGGGGGAATTGAAAATATATACCTTTGGGTAAAAATTGTTTCTTTTGTATACCCCTATTTTTAAGTCTTACAAGCATAACCCTCAGTAGAACGGCAATTTGACATTCAGGACGGGATATAATGTCATGAGGATGAGTTATTTTTCATTGAGGTCGGACTAAAATAACACGTCCTCAGTAAATTTTCGCACTCGGTCGTGCTTACAAACCCGTCCTGAAACATTCTTTTTTTTTTTTTTTTTTGTTGACAATTGTGGGCACGGGATCCTCTGTCAACACGGCCTGTCCAATTTCCCTGTCAAAGCTAATCCGACGTCGTTTTTGTTAAAGAAAAAATTAATTATTGTACGTATTTAGTTTTTCTCTTTGTGCTTTTGACTTTTCCTCATTTTCATTCACAACATACTTTCTTCTTCCTATGTCTTCTTCCCCAAATAGAATACATTTTCAGCCATGAAAACCAACTTTGCCGCAATTGCTATACATTATGCGGGTTACTTGACGGAATTACTTTCTCATTGTGTAATGTTCTATTATTGAAAACGTGTAACTCACCGGAATCTAACTTTTTGTGGGGGTAAGTTTTGAAAAAAAAAAACTTTAATTAACCAGTATACCTTGATATACATTAGCTTTTTTAAAATGTTCAGAAGAACACATAATCCAAAAATATTAATAGTTTCATTCAAACCTACCGGATTCTGTTGTCAGTAATGGATTCCCTGTGGTCGAAATGGACTCTATTTCAAGAAACGACGGCGTAAGAGAATCGTTTGATTCTGACGCTGATAAGGGTTTGGACGGGAGGATAGCGAGAAAGAATGGACGGTAAGGAAGATGATGAAAAGTAGTGACTGTTGAGGCCTGGGGGACGCATCTAATTACTTTATAGTAACAAAAAAACGACGTAGGATTAGCTTTGACAGGAAATTGGACGGGTATTTTTAGCACGGCCGAGTGAAAAATTTCACGGGGCGTGTTATTTTAGTCCGATCTCAATGAAAAATAACCCGTCCCTCATGGCATTATATCCCGCGTCCGAATGCCAAATTGTCTGGTCCCCTTGAGGTTATGCTTAATACTTAAAAATAGGGGTATACAAAAAAAACTATTTTTACCCAAAGATATATATTTCGAATTTCCGTCAATATATTCATCTCACTTTTCTACTTGCCCATAATATAATTCATTCTACGTCACCAATGCAATATTTATTACTTTTCTCTATCTTACTCCTAATTTATTATGAACCCAACAAGTTTTCATTACTTAACAAATTTATCAGATTAATGATAATCCATGGGTATTTTAGACATTATCTTTCAAGTTAATGACATTCAATCAATTCCTTAATATGTGTGAAAACTCTAGGATGACTGGATGTGGTATTAACTACCGATTTATGTTGTGTTCCTTGATAGAGGGCCTAAAAATCATCAAAATGGGAAACTTTAGGTAGTGTATCCGTATGGCAAGGGATACACTTATTTTGATTTTAAATTTTAAAACATCCATGTTTTTAAGTGTAATATTCTAAAATGTAAAACATACTGCAAAACACGAGTCTTTTAAAATTAAAATAGGTGCATCTACACTATGAGAATACACCACCCAAAATTTTCCCATCAATATGGCTCAATATTTTAAACCCGGTACCGAAAGTAGTAAAGTATGATGTCTATTGATTAAACCACCAATAATACGCCTGGAAACACTTTATTGTGTGACCGTATTATCCGGATCGTCGATATTGGTTATCTAATTGGGGAATTTATAGATGATGTAATCATATAGTGATCAAACGATTTAATCGAATTTCTAATATAATTCCGTGAAGACCTATCTTTCGGGCATCGTGTCCATGAGCTAGTATAACGTAACAAACTTTACTTGGTCGAGGTTTTGTTAAAGAAGCTAGTACAGGAGAGTGGAGCTTTTATCACGACTCTATAGATAAGTTAAAAAAAAAGACAAACAACACCGTCGATTGACGATTTTTAGGACTTTCATTAAACAAATTCAATAAATATATTCTTTTTGCCATTTTTTTGTTTGTTTTTGGGTTGCCTCAGACGCACTAAATTGAGGCACAAATTTTACATTGGACGGAGAAAGAATTCTAATCGGTACCCTTAGGTATATAACACAAGAATCTTGTCCTATGTTTATTTGATGTTGTGATACATACATATACTTAATATCTTTACGATTTTACCTTTAAATGAATATATACATACCCATATACAGAGAGATATACATATCCACAATTTTATTATGATATATCTTTGTCAAATTCATATCGCACCCTAAGTCTTAATCGCAATTATTAGGGCGGTCCATCCACAAATATGATAGAGTGTGTTCTAGTCAATAGCATTTTATCATGAGTAATGATGACAAGACAACGGTTACGCTTATAACGGTGATCTGCACCGTTAATAATGTTTAGATTTCATCATATCAATATAACGGTGATCTGCACCGTTAATAATGTTTAGATTTCATCATATCAATTTAGATTTACGATCAACGGTGCAGCCGTGCAGATCACCGTCGTGCCACTTATTGTGATACAACCGTTGTGCCCGTATCACTACCAATCCTAATTATCCGAAGCAAAGAACACGTACAATATTCTTGAATTAAAGCAACATTCATCGTCCTTCAAATTCCTCAATTGGGTTTAAAACAACGGGAAACTTCCTTGAAAAAGCATACTTAAACCAAACCTAGAAAGCATACTTATTTGATACATCAAAATGCAGAGTACTACACTCAAACTTAGCTACTTACGTTCCATTATTACAAACCATAGAGCAGCAGAAAAAAAGACACAAACACGCACATAACATTACGCCCCCCATCGATCTATCACATGAAGCAGCCAAGCTCTTGCCTGATCACGGGTTATAACCTGCGCTAGAGGAAACTCGATGCGGTTGTAAATCTCACCATTTTCAATGAACAAATAATGTGGAGCATTTTGAACGCCCTCCAATGCCGCTTCACGCTGCAAACAAAATTGAGTAGTGTAATGAGACATCATAGTAAATGAGATATCAGCGTGTCATGTCTGTTGAATTAATTACCATCTCAATCAAAAACTTAAACTAATGGTAAAATAGATAATTAATATCTTAAACATTTTAACACGTCTCCTTAAGTATAAACATATAACACACAAATATAATGCATATAAAGGTACTCCAATGCCAACATTCAGGTATTTTGATAAAAATACCTATTTTATAACAACTATTTTGATTTACTGCAAACAAAATTGAGCACTTTTGATAAAAATATGTTCACATTATAACAACTATTTTATACATACCTTGAGGAAATCCATGGAAACTCGAGCATACTTCACGTCTGGTCGTAGCGCATCAATTTCATCCAGGACATCATGATATTGGTCTTGTACATCGCCACCTGACAAGGCGAATCCTAATATCACCTTTTCCTTCATTCCCATGTACCTCCGGTAATCCGCCTATGTTACCACCCATGGCACAGACATTTTTTTCTTTCTTTCTGGAGATGGAAATTTCGTTTTAGAAGGTGAAGTGAAAGGAGAGGATATGCTTTTTTTTTAGAATGTGAAGTGAAAGGAGGGGATATGCTTCTTATATAGGGGCTAGGGGTTGTATTAATTTTAGGATGTTCCAGGTGTAAGTATTGAATCACAAAGTCATCAATTTCTAGATCATTGTTTGGTGGTTTTTTTTTTCTCTAGAGACCGGGTCCATTTTAAGTATAAAAATTCCTATTGGTTATGGTACAATGAAATAGGATTTGCTCTATTACCAACCTAAAATTTGTGTTGCTATATGTGTACTTACTGACTACACCAATTTTATTGTGGTTCATCTATACCATGTCAGCTTTGGTCAATGATTTTAAAATTTAAAAAAGAAAAACTGGAAAATGACAATTTGTTTTAGACGTCCACAGTGTTTTTAATTAATTAGATAGAATGATACGTATACGTTTATTAGTCATACAACGGTGATCCGATGATTGGATACATGTATGAAGGCAATACAGGTAAATATTAAAAAACATGGAACTTTTCTTTCATTATCTGATGATTTTTACTTGATTCAATTTTCAAAATTATAAATTCGACCTCATGTATACTAAATATTCGATTCGTATCTGTGTCGGATACAAGACATGTTATATATCTTTTCTAGGTGGTTTTCCAGCGACACTTAAAATATTAACATTGTCCTAAAACCTACGTACCTAATGGCCATAAATTGTGAAAATACTTATATGAAGAGTGTTTTTTGAGGTGGAGTAACGATTGAACCGATTATAACTATACAATTTAAATGCAAAATAAAACGGTATGGTTCACTGTGCTCCACACGTGTGGATACATCACACAATTATTTCCCCATAAATTGTGCTATAAAAGGAAAATAATGTCGGGAAATGATAGAGTTATTTTCTCAAATCTACTCTAATATTACACCCAACATAATCTTATGGTTGTGATTGTTTCAATATTTTTTTTATAATTTTATTACAAATGAAAAATATGTGGGTGAGATAATTTGGTGTGAAAATGGTGTAAATTTGAAAAAATAACTCTATCAATCCCCTTTTGGACGCAAATCAAATATGATTTGAATTTTTGAGGTAACATATTTATTTCAACTACTCACAGTAAAAAGTAAAACTACTTCCGGTACAAGATATAAGTATTTTACATTTTTCTACTTGTCTCACAATATAAATCATTCTACATTATCAATGCCATATTTATTGCTCTTTTTTTATCTTACCCCTAATTTATTATGTATGCAACAACTTTTAATTACTTAAGAACTTTTGCATTAATGATAGTCAATAGGTATTTTAGATATTAACTTTCAAATTAATGAGAATCAACCAATTCCTTAATATGTGTGAAAACTCTAGGATGACTTATATTTTGGACCGGAGGTAGGACTAACTACCAGATTTATGTTGTGTTCCTTAATAGAGGCCCTGAAAATCATCAAAATGGGGAAACTTTAGGTAGTGTATCCGTATGGTGCGGATACACCTATTTTGATTTTAAAACATCCATGTTTTTAAGTGTAATATGCGAAAATGTAAAACTGTGGTAATTGACGTATTGTATTAATTAGTAAAAGTATTACAATGGTGGGTATATATACACACCATACAAGGGTACAACGGTAATAACAAAATACAGTGTAATACAAAACTACGTCGTATCAATCATATCCTCAACACGCCCCCGCAATCCCGTGGGTAAAGGGTAGACACGGAGATTGGTCTTCAAGATGGCAAAGCGCGGGTTTCCCAAGGGTTTGGTGAGAAGATCCGCGAGTTGATCTTTGGAGGTGAGGAAGGCAACAGCGAGCTTCTTGGCGGCGATGAGCTCCCGAACGTGGTGGTAATCAATCTCAATATGCTTGGTGCGAGCGTGGAGTACCGGGTTGTGAGCAAGGTACGTGGCCCCAATATTATCACACCAAGCGTCGGAGTAGGCGTGGCGATAAACATTTCGTGAAGAAGACTACGAATCCATTGAATTTCCGCGGCGGTGTTAGAGAGAGTCTTGTATTCAGCTTCGGTGCTACTCTTGGAGACAGTGAAATGCTGTTTGGAACGCCAGCTAATAAGGTGATCACCAAAGAAGATACAATAGGCACCAATAGAACGCTGAGTATCAGGATCGGCTGCCCAATCCGAATCAGAAAAGGCCCGCAAATGTGGAGTAGGCGGCGGGAGAAATAAAGACCCTCGTAAATCGTAGCCTTCAAGTAACGGCGAGGCGTTTGGCCATGACGGTGAGCCTCGGTAGGTGCGTGCATAAACTCTATCGGCCTTATGAACCGTAAAGGCAATGTCGGGCGAGTAAAACCAAGGTATTGAAGACCGCCAACAATCGTGCGATTCAGAGCAGGATCCGAGAACAACGGACCGGGGTCATGATGTAACCGAGTGGAGGCAGCCATAGGAGTAGAGCACGGCTTGGACTTATCCATATTTGCTTTCGCAGCTTGAGTTAAATATATACTTTACTGCGTGAGAAGCAGACCATCCGAGTGTGTAACGCCTCAATACCCAAAAAGTAGGGAGAGGTGCCAAGATCCTTGACCGGAAAGTGAGTGCCAAGGAACCGGATAACTGTTCAATGTGAGACGATTTGTTGCGATAATAATAACATCATCCACATAAATCAAAACATAAATCCATTATGGTGCCACGCGAATAAACATAAAGGGATGTATCGGCTTTGGAGCCAACAAAGCCAAACTGGGTAAGAGCATTTGTAAACCGAGAAAACCAAGCCCGGGGTGCCTGCTTAAGGCCATATAAACTACGTTTCAACCGACAAACGTAATCAGGATGATCTGGATGTGCAAAACCCCGAAGTGGGCCATATAAATGATCTCGGTAAGGTTGCCATGGAGGAAAGCATTTTGGATATCAACTTGGCGGAGTGACCGACCTGCAAAGCGACAGCGATAACAAAATACGTATAGTGTGAGCTTGACAACCGGGCTAAAGGTCTCAGTGTAATCAATACCCGGCGCCTGGTGAAAGCCTTTGGCCACCAAACGAGCCTTGTAACGCTCAACATGGCCATCTGCGTGGAGTTTAGTGCGGAAAACCCACTTATTCCCTACTATATTCATATTTGTGTGATAGGGCACAAGCTACCACGTGTTAGTGCGAAGTCTCATCCTGCATGGCATCACGCCACACCTTGTGTTTAACGGCCTCAGTGTAACAGGTGGGTTCAGAGAGGGAGGAGGTGGTGACTAAGGCCTTGGGAAGGGGATAGCGGATAAAGTCGGGGTTTTGTTTGGGTCGGAGGGACCTAGTACGGGCAGTGCAGTGGCCATAGGGTGAAGTGGTGGAGGAGGTGGTGGGGGGTGGAGGGGGTGATGGAGGCTCGGGTGGAGGAGATGGGGTGGAGAATAAGGTGGTGTGGTGGGTGGGGGTGGTGGAGGAGGAGTAGGGGGTCCTCGGGTGGGGGTGGGGGTGGCGATTTGGTGGTGCGGGGGGCAGTGGGGTGGGGCGGAAGGGACAAAGGTAAAGGAACGGTGGAAGAAACATGAGGTGGGGTGGGCAAGGATGGTGCATAGGGAAAGACGGTTTCATCAAAAATCACGTGGCGAGCGATATAGACACGACCGGTGGAAAGATCGAGACACTTATAACCATGGTGGGAAGGACTGTACCCGAGAAAGATACAAGCCTTAGAGCGGAAGTCGGTTTTGTGGCGATTATAAGGACGGAGGTAAGGAAAACAGGCACAGCCGAAGACCTGAAGGAAGGAGTAATCCGGTGGACGGTGATAGACAAGCTCAAAGGGGGATTTGTTGTTCAAGACACGTGGCGGTGAGCGGTTTATGATATACGTGGCGGTGGTGAAGGCATCTTCCCGATAGGGTAAAGGAAGATTGGAGTGGGCAAGAAGGATAGGCCAACCGGTGATTTGGCGATGGCGGCGTTCAATGGCACCGGCTTGTTCATGGTGTGGGCGGAACAGCGATGTTGGATGCCTAAGTGAGTGAAGTGCGCTCAAAGTGGCGATATTCGCCACCCCAATCGGTTTGTATGGATTTTAGTTTGGTATTAAAGTGACGTTCGATAAGGGCAAGGAAATTAGGAAAAATACGCTCAACATCAGATTTTAAATTGATTGGGTAAAACCAAATAAACTTAGTGAAGTCATCAAGGAAAGTGACATAATACCGATTGCCATAAATAGAAAATTCGGTGGGTCCCCAAACATCAGAATAAATCAAATCTAAAGGTTTACTAGAGGTAAATTCAGAAGTATATAAAGGAAAATGATGACTTTTAGCTAACTGACACGGAGCACAAACCGCATCCGGTGATTTATTTGGAATTGAAATATCTAAACTGCGCAAAGCCTGATGAAGAACCGGATAAGAGCAGTGACCGAGACGGTAATGCCACTTAGTGAGGGAACTGGAGACCGTGTGATGAGCTTGAATGGACCGGGTGGTGGTGGGTCGTGGAAGTGGTAGAGACCGTCACGAACAAAGCCTTTAAGAAGTGTGGTTCCGAGTAGTCCTTGACAAAAAACAAGAGTCGTGAAATTCAAAATACGTAATTATCTCAAGCGAAACGTTGAACAGACAATAGATTTTTTTTGAGGACAGGGGAGACAAGGACGTTAGACAAGTGATACGTGTGAGAGGGTGTGTGAAAAGTAGAGGAACCAAAGTGAGAAATAGGCAAACCTGAGCCATCGCCAACGTGAATTTGTTCAGAACCGTCATAGGGTTCAGAGTTGAGATTTAGGTTGTGAAAGTCATTGGTGAGGTGGTGGGAGGCACCGGTGTCGGGAAGCCGATCCGGTGTGAGGTTATAGTTCGGTTGGTGGGGTTACTAGCATAGGCTGTGGGGCGGGGTTACGGTTATAGTGTGATCAAAGAAACGAGGATCAGACGATTGTTCATACCTGTAATGACACGCATGGGCAGTATGCCCAGACTTAGCACAAATTTGACATACAGTGGAAGAATCGTTACCAGAATTTGGAGTGGAGCGTTGATTGCTACGACCGCGGCCACGACCACCGCGACCTCGATAATTGGGAGAATGACCGCCACGACCACGTTGGGCCCCATTATTACCGTAATTGTGGCTGCCAGAATTATTGGAGTTGCCATAATTATTCCCATTGCCATAATTGTTTCATTGGCTGCCACGGGTGAACAGCCCATTGACAGCAGCGGTGGTGTGAGAGAGCGGTGTTGGTCGGTGATGTTTAATACGGGCTTCAACCGTAAGGAGGTGGGAGTAGAGCTCTTCACCGGTGATAGCGGCGTTGGTAGATACCATAGTCACAAGCGAGTCATATTCCGGACCGAGTCCGGCGAGAATATAGGTGATAAAGTCGTCCGGCGAGAGAGGGTGACCGGCCAGATAAAGCTCGTCCGCCAGATTTTTTATTTTGAAATAGTATTCTGAAGCCGAAAGCTCATGTTTACGGGTGGTTGCGAGTTCTGACGGCTGGATTAATTTCGCGGCGCTCGAAGAAGAAAGATTGCTGCTGCGGCGCCGCCGTATGGCGGCTGAGGTGTTGGCGGTATAAACTTGAAGGAGGACCTCGTCGGTTAGAGAGGCTGTGATCGTGGAGAGGATCATCTGGTCAGTGGTGGTCCAGGCGGCAAGATCTTCTTCGTAGTCAGGGTCCGGCTCTGACTTTCCGGCGGCGGTGATCCGCATAGGAGACGGTGGTGGTATGGTGCCGTCCACAAAGCCGAAAACGCGCTGGCCCTTCAGGTAAGGCATGATTTGGGCTCGTCCGGTTGAGCTTCGTAATTTGAAGAGATGATCGTGGAACAAACGTTGGGTAACGTTGACTTACCTGAGAAGCAGCCTCGTCGGTCATGGTGATTTAGCGCTGGTTGCTGCTGCGTGTCGCCGGAGAAGGAGACCGGAAGTTGCAGGTGCGGCTGGGGTGCTGTAAAGATTAGGTTTTTTTTTTTTGTGTTGGATCAGAGTGTCTCTGATACCATGTGGTAATTGACGTATTGTATTAATTAGTAAAAGTATTACAATGGTGGGTATATATATACACCATACAAGGGTACAACGGTAATAACAAAATACAGTGTAATACAAAACTACGTCGTATCAATCATATCCTCAACAAAAACATACCGCAAAACATTTAAAATTAAAATAGGTGCATCTTCACTATGAGAATACACCAGGCAAAATTTTCCCATCAATATGGCACAATAATTTAAACCCCGGGTACTGAGTAGTAAATGTCTTTGCTAAAAATGGTATGCAAAAGAAATTGCCAAGGACAAGTACAGAAATTCAAAATTCCACAATTTGATGTAAAAGTAAGTGTAAAAATAAATGCAGAGCATGTGATTGATGCCAACTTAGGTCCCAGTCCATTTGAAAAAAATACTACTCCTACTTATACGCACTGCATCTTTTATGGTATGTTTTTATCACTAGTGATTATGATAGAATTCATATAGTTAGTTTGAGTTAGGTGACTTGATCTCTGCGTCTGAATTTGAATCTATCTGTCAGAATTAAATCTATATCGGCTAAATTGTATTCAGCTGAGATATACATGTTTGATATATTCAATTGGGGTACGTATGCTCAGCTGAACTTTGGTGATCACCGTAGAATTCCATGAATTCGATCATGAATTCTTCCGGAACTTGTTCAAGAGATACAAGTAAGATTTAAGTAGAAAAATGACAGGAAAATTAAAGAACAGAAAGATGGCAGCAATGCTAAATGGAAAAGAACTTTATTGAATTATAAAACATCAGAAAAGTAGATGGTTACAATAAGCCCAACTTATATACTAGTTTGTACGTGTTGGATTAATGTCCAAAAGACATTTTTGGTAATTCTTTTTAGTGCAAATTAGTTATAAGCCGTCGTTAGAGAATTAATGATCATTTAGGACACTCCGAAATCTTATTTAGTTATAAGGACATTCTAATTTTAAGAAGGAAACTTATTTAGATATAAGGACATTCTAATTTCAAGTGGATAAAGAAGAAAAAGGAAGGAAAAAAAAAAAAAAAAAAAAAGAAGCGCTAGAAGAAAGAAAAAAAAATTAAAAAAAAAAAAATGAAGTGCTGGAAGAAAAAAAAAAAGATGAAGCGCTCGAGCTGATGTTTGTTTTTTTTTTTAGATGCAGTGACATTGATGTCTGAAGCAATGACATTGATTACTTATACTGATGATATTGATGTCAAGAGCGGTGACATTGATATCGATCTGAAGACATTGATGACTTATCGCGGTGACATTGATGCCGATACAAGGACATTGATGACTTATGCAGTTGACATTGATGTTTGATGCATGGACATTGATGTCCGATGCGATGACATTGATGAATGATGCAGGGGACATTAAGCTAAACAAGATCGTCAAATGATTCAAGATCGTGTTAAAGAATTGAGGAATTCCACAATGAATCCAATTACCAGGAGGCACAAACAACGTGTGGCCATTACAAGAGTCATAGTGAAGAAGTCTTTGTAGTTTCACCAAACTTGTACTTTATCCATATTAAAAGCTCCACATTTGGAGAAATGCAAAACAAGAGCGAGTGATCGATGCGAGTTGTTAGGTTTTATGCGATGACATTGACGACTTATACTGATGACATTGGCGACTTATGCGGTGATATTGATGTCGATCACGAGGACATTGATGACTTTTGCGGTGACATTGATGTTTGAAGCGATGACATTGATATCAGTATTTACAATTAGATAAGCGATGCAATGATATTGATGTCACCGCATATACAACTTGATACACACATTTGATAACTTTGTTAAGTAACTTTATTTCTTTGTTATCTTTAGATATTTGATTGATGTTGGTTTATTTGATTAGTGTAGGCTTAAATTTTCGATAAATTTGTAAAATAACTGTATTTCTTTTGTTTGTTTTTCGGTTTAAATGCATATTTTTACAACCAAAGGTATGCATAAATTGTTACAATAACACGTCACTGCACAAATCGTTACAATAACACGTCAGTGCATAATTCGATACAATAAGACATCACTGCATAGATCGCTACAATAAGAAGTCACTGCATAAATCGCTACAATGAGATGTCATTGCATAAATCGCTACAATGAGATGTCACTGATCAAGGTTGTCAATGGATCGCGGCGGTCAATACATCATGGTAGCCAATGAATCGCGGCGGTGAATGCATCGGGGTGGTTAATGGATCCCGGTGGCCAATGCATCCGGGTAGGTGGTCAATGCATGACGGTGATCAATACGTCACGTCGATTTTTATGAAGAAAAAAAATTAATTTTATGAAATTTATTCGGAAAAATATCAAATTTGATTTTAGATAAAGAAGACGAAAAAATATGAATTTTTAGTGAAAAAATTATGATGATCCGAGTTTTAGATCAAAATATATCACCTTTAGAAATATGGTGAATTATAAATTTAAAAAAAAAAAAAAAAAAAAAAAAAAAAAAAAAACACGCACACAGTTTTTTTTTTTAACGCTTTTTTTTTTCCTTTTTTTTTCCTTCTTCCTCTTTATATCACATGAAATTAGAATGTCGCTTATAACTAAATAAGTTTCCTTTTAAAATTAGAATGTCCTTATTCTTAAATAAGATTTCGGAGTGTCCTATTACCCCTAATAAGTTGAAAATCAGTCCTTTTAAATAATTGGCCCTTGTTTTTATAACTAATTAACGAATGACAGATTTATTTATCATCTTATTATTTGTTTCGTGCTAATTAGTAATGCACTACTAAAAACCTTAAGTTTTCTCATATTTAGTCATATAACTTAGTATGTGTCACATGCAAAGATTAAGTTTATGGTGATACACTTAAATTGTTAGTCCGTGGTGAAGTTAATCAAAGTATGGATGATTAAACCGCCAATAATGCGTCCAGAACACTTTATGGTGTGACCGTATTATCCGGACCGTCGATATTGGTTATCTAGGTGGGGAATTTGTGGATGGTGTAATCATATAGAATGAACCGATTTAATCTGAATTTCTAATATAATTCCACGAAGACCTATCATTCAGGCATTGTGTCCTTGAGCTAGTATAACGTAACAAACCTTATTTTGGTCGAGGTTTTGCTAAAGGAGCTCGTAGAGGGAGAGTGGGTTTTCTTATTACGACCTATAGATAAGTTAGAAAAGACAAACACACCGTCGATTGACGATTTTTTAGGACTTTTATTAAACAAATTCAATAAATATTTTTTTTTGCCATATATATATATATATATATATATATATATATATATATAGATTTATTGTATCTTCGTTTTTGGGTTGCCTCAGACTCACTAAGATTGAGGCACAAATTTTACATTGGACGGAGAAAGAATTATAATCGGTATCCTTAGTAGGTATATAACACAAGAATCTTGTCCTATGTTTATTTGATGTGGTGATACCTACATTTACTTAATATCATTACGATTTTACCTTTAAATGAATATATAAATACCTATATACAGAGAGATATACATATCCACAATTTTATTATCATATATCTTTGTCAAATTCATATCGCACCATAAGTCTTACATTTTAATCGCAATTTTATGGCGATCCGACCACAAATATAATATGGTGTGTTCTTTTTTCCTTAAACGGGATTCAAACACTGATTTTCATGTCAAGTTATAGTCTAACTTCCCACTAGACCGATTGATATGGTGTGTTCTAGTCAATAGCATTTCATGAAAACACTGTGGACGTCTAAAACAAATTGTCATTTTTTAGTTTTTCTTTTTTTTATATTTTATTTTAAGTCATGGACCAAATCTGACATGTTATATCAGAACCACAATAAAATTGATGGAGTCAGTAAGTACACATATAGCACTTCAAATTTTAGATTGGTACGTAGGCAAAATCACTATTGGATTGTAAAGAAAATCGAGAATCTGCAGACGGAAGACTCTAAAAGCTGTTTTTATTGAATATGTGAAACGCTACAAATGGATCTAACTTATATAGTAGATAAATGATATGAGATAAACCTAATTATTTATTCAAATATAATTTGAATAATTAAAAAGCAAATAAACATTTTTTATTTAAACAACTAATTTATCTCCACAAAATATCATCTCGATCTCTTCTTTGACTCCATCTTTTTATCTCTTGTCGTTATCTTTATTAGATTGTACCATAATCAATAGGAAGTTTTATACTTAAAATGGACCCAGCCTCTAGAAAAAAAACCACCAATCAATGATCTAGAAATTGATGATTTTGTAGTCAAGTACTTACATCTGGATTATCCTAAAATTAGAGTAATGATCTGAGCACAACCGCCGCACACACAACGAATGATTAACAACGGTCAGTCAGATTCGTTGAGTAATGATCTGAAGCATGGCGGTTGTCACAACGAATGAATAACAATGATCATCTACACCGTTGATCATCACAAGTCTAAATTTATCTTGATGTGAGCGATCAAAATCAGCGGTCACAGATAACTGGTTGTGTATTCGTCGTTCTGACAACCGGTTGTCTTGTATCATTACTCATAAAATTAATACAACCCCTAGCCCCTATATAAGAAGCATATCCCCTCCTTTCACTTCACATTCTAAAAAAAAGCATATCCTCTCCTTTCACTTCACCTTCTAAAACGAAATTTCCATCTCCAGAAAGAAAGAAAAAAATGTCTGTGCCATGGGTGGTAACACAGGCGGATTACCGGAGGTACATGGGAATGAAGGAAAAGGTGATATTAGGATTCGCCTTGACAGGTGACGATGTACAAGACCAATATCATGATGTCCCGGATGAAATTGCTATTCTACGACCAGACGTGAAGTATGCTTGAGTTTCCATGGATTTCCTCAAAAGGTATGTATGTATAAAATAGTTGTTATAATGTGGACATACATATTTTTATCAAAAGTACTCATTACACCAGTCAATTTTGTTTGCAGACTCAAGCGATGTTGGAGGGCGTTCAAAGGGCTCCACATTATTTGTTCATTGAAAATGGTGAGATTTACAACCGCATCAAGTTTCCTCTAGCGCAGGTTATAACCCGTGATCAGGCAAGAACTTGGCTGCTTCATGTGATAGATCGATGGGGGGCGTAATGTTATGTGCGTATTTGTGTCTTTTTTTCTGCTGCTCTATGGTTTGTAATAATGGAACGTAAGTAGGCTTGAGTGTAATACTCTGCATTTTGATGTATCAAATAAGTACGTTTAATTAGTATGTTTTTACAAGGAAGTTTCCCGTTATTTTAAACCCAAATGAGGAATTTGAAGGGATGGAGGTGGTAAAAACTAAAAGGACGATGAATGTTGCTTTAATTCAAGAATATCGTACGTGTTCTTAATTTGCTTCGGATAATTAGGATTAGGGTTTAGTGGAAGATCATTTATGGACATCATCCATTAATTACCGGTATGTATTGGTCCATGGCGGTATATCATATATGGCTACGTCCAAGCCGTGTAATATAATGTCGACATTACACGTATATATCATCTAGGGAATCGATCCGATCGCAACTTCGAATATGGAATTCAAAGGGATCAAATAGAAAAATTATTGAAACATATATATTGGATACATGTATGAAGACAATACAGGTAAATATTAAAAAAACATGAACTTTTCATTCTTTATCTGATGATTTTTACTCGATTCAATTTTCAAAATTATAAATTCGAGCTCATGTATGTATCGTAAATATTCGATTCGTATCCGTGTCGGATACAAGACATGTTAAGTTGTATATCATTTTCCAGGTGGTTTTCCATCGACGCTTAAAATATTACCATATGATAGAAACAAGTGACGGAAAATGTGCATGATTGGACGAGAAAATATAAATTTAGGTCATCAGAATATTGCTTTATTTCATTTTAGGTTGTGTCGGATCGACATTTTTTTAGGTTGCCGTGGAAATTTTCCTCGCTTCGCGTGGAAAATTCCTCCAGCCGTGGAAATTTTCTACGATCAGGTTGAATTTTCTACAAAGATGTGGAAATTCCACGGGTTCCACGGGACGAGAGGAAAATTTCCACGGGCAAAAAAATGAAGTGCGTCCGATCCGACTGAAATGAAATAAAAAGTATTCTGATAACTAAATTTATATTTTCTCTGATCGGACCACCATACATTAAACCATATGATAGAAACAAGTAAATCATTTAAGTTAAAATACTTTCTTAAAAAGTATATTTCAGAAAATAAAACACAAATAAAATTTTAGAAAAATAACAAGCACTAAAAATAAAAATAAAATTAATGAAATGCCGTACAAAGAGTAATGATACGGGCACACATGAAAAATAGACTATTTTGCATAAACGTGTGGTTTTGTCTTTTCCTATTGTCATAGTATTACAACAGAATCTCTTACAAATCAATCTTAGATTAGTGTTCAACCTTCTTTTGTAAAATTGATTCCAACTCATTTGGCATATGCTATATAAAGCTTCCAAACCTTCTACTTTGTCACCATCTCCATGTCTTTCCTTATGCCTTTTTTCTTATGGACAATGTATATATATATATATATATATATATATATATATATATATATATATAGGGTTGGGTTACTACATACCATATCTATCCATACATACCTACATACACTGCATCGATCACTATTTTAGTCATAGACCTAGTTATTGTTTGAGTGCACCTTAGTTATTGTATAAAAGCATTATTGTTTATTATATAAAAGCTGTTAGAAACCCAAGTCTTGTTCAAAGCAATAGCAAATCTGACTAAAATAATGATCGATCGCACTATTTTAGTAGTAAGTACGGTAAGTATGGATCAATAAATATGTATATGAACCCATTTCTATATATATATATATATATATATATATATATATATATAATATTGAGTTAAAATGACACCATTGATGATATGCATCGTTGATCGTATTAAATTGCTCATGATCAATTTTAGACACATTATGATCAAGCGGTGTAGATCACCGTTGTGTCACTATCGTCGAAAAAGCAGTTGTGTTTCATATCATTCTTTCAGTATAAAAATAGAAAATAATTTCACCACCCCACCCCTCGCCTGACAAACACCCTTGTAATGAAAAGGAAAAAAAAAAAAAACATTTAGCATACATATGAATTTAATTTAATTTATTTTTATTCATAAAAAAAATGAATTTATTTTATCTTATATATGGGGTGCACTCTATTAAATGCGCAGATTTTGGTCGTTTTTTTTTTTGGCGCAGAATTTGGTCGACTCTTTTTTTTTCTTATTTTAAAACGTTAAATAAATATCACCGTTTGAATGGCCAATGATTTGTTTTCTTTCCCACTCAAGCGATCTAAAACCCACCACCGCCTTGCTTTCTTCTGTATAAATAGCTACGATGGAATCCATGGCAGGCGTTAAGCATGCGTTCTCTCCTACACAGTTATCTTGCTCGAGCTTTCATTCGTTTGTCCAGGTAATTGCTTCGATTGTCTTTTTCCGCCATTCGAGGGGAAATTTGGAAATCGACTTATTTCTTGATCGAATTTATGCTTGGTTCCTTCAACGTTCCAAATCGATTATGTTCGTTCCCTGTAAAAAAAAAGGCAAATTTGATTGGCATTGCTGCTTATTATTTAGTATTTTGCATAGGTGTCCCAGGACATAACTTGATTAGCAAGGCGTGGAGTGCGTAATTGCGGACCTAGCGGGAGGTTAGAGGTTCGATTCCACACGAGGCTTAATTATTCCTCTTGTTAAAGGTAAGCCCATTGACTACTGAGCTCATCAGAGGATCTTGATTTACATCTCCACTCATCCCGTGGGGACAGGGAGTGGGGACCCTCGAGGGTAGGGTTTACTTTTTTTTTTTAGTATTTTGCATAGGTGTAGTATTTGATGTGTGTTTATTGTTTTGTTCTTTGCCTGTAATTAGCTCTGTCTCATTTGCATGTTGGGTTTTATGAATTACTGTGAGTCCTTATGCTTTCCTTTTCTTTTCTGCTAATTTTTTTCGGTTTTATTTTATACCGAGTTTGTTGGAAGTGCAAAGTACTTGTACTGGAGAAAGGGAACATCATGAACCCAAAACCAAGCAAACGTCTACAAAATTGGTTCTTCTGGCGACACGAGAGGTACACATGTAGCACCAAATTCCAATATTCCTTGCCCTTTCTAGATGTGATTAATCATACGGTTATCTAAGTGCTGCTTTCCTACATACAGAAGGAGAAAGATGGTTTACATTAGACATCTAAATTCAAATATGCTCTTTATATAATCTATTTTTCTGATCATGGCCATGCGAAAACTAAAGGTCACTACGTTTAATTCCGACTGTGGCTACATTCGAAATAAGTTCGACCATTAGTAAGTTATATATAACTTCAACGCTCATGTTAAAGCCACATTAGCAATTTGCTATGTGTTGTATTCTGGAAAAAATATGGTTGATATTTATTTCACATAACAAAATCTTGATTTAACATAGGCAAGTTATCATGCCTTTCTGGTGCTTCAAGGCACTTTAATGCTAGGTTTGATTGTGTTTGCATATAAGAACAACAATATGTGTTGCAGGCCAAACATTAATTTAATGCTAAGTTTCATTGTGCTCAGACATATGAACAATCATATGTGTTGGAATATTGTTTTGTTTTCTGAGAAAATTTACGCCAAATTAGATTTTTATTTAGCATCCCAGAGCTTGTGTTAAGCTCTATACCTTTTGTGACTCTCATGCTGCTATAGCTTAGCTATTATTACATTACACGCTGGTTACACATTCATTCAACACTTCTACTTTAACTTTCACTCTCCAATTAAGCATTACACTTTCTCTTTGCTTTACGGTTTAATCCATAGTCCCGTTCCTGAGGTTGTCCGCTGAATCTGTACTCTCTGTATCTGCATTTCCTTCAATTCCCATGGTTGCTGCTGCCTTTGCTAGGGCTGCATCTGCTAGCACGTATTTCTCCTTCCACATCTCTGCAAGCCTCTCTTGCTCCTTACCATAGATTCTTTGTTTTTTAAGTTCTTCCCTTGAGTTGTGCAAGCTCGTTTCGATTCGATCCCTTTGCCTTGCAATGCTTTTCACTGCATTGTCTGGGTAGGAACCAACTTTTGCAACTTCTTCTTGCCTTATCGAAGAATCATCCTCCTTGCATTTGGTATAGCGAGCGCGATATGCTTCATACTCGTTCTCTGCGACCTCATCATACAATGATGTTGGATATGCGCACTGAAATCCATTCTTTTTTCCAGAATGTGCAGCTGCTATAGTAGTAACCTGGTTGTATACTATTTTCCCTATGATATGAAGGGTGTGATTCGATGTTGTGCCTTTTTATAGACTTCTTCCCGTTTTGGAATGGAGATATACACTGTCTTATTTACTATTTTAGTCCTAAACTGTATATTTAATGTTGCAACCATCAATGTTTCCATCTCTCAATATTAGTTAGGTTTGTGCATTTATTCCTATTGTTCTCATTTGACACTGTGCCTTTGACCTTGTGACTTCCAACATGAAACAACTTATTTAATCTCATTAAATTCACATCTGAAATGTGCAGGCTTATTTATATTTTTTGTCCACATTAAATTCAGATTAAACAAGTGGTCCTTTATCAATTATCTTACAACAATGATACCTGCACTTATTTCCCCCCACTACAGGCCCACATTTGCAATTCAACACCATTTTAAATTAATGTTTGGCTTGCCTAAAAATCTGACGCAAATGGAGTGTTTAACAACATAGTCTTATTACAGGCTTTTTTCCTTCATCTTTGCAGGGGAACAAAGTGCAAGGTGTCTTGTGGGATGGTTTCATAGATGTGTATAAGGACACCCTCTCGCTGTTCAACACGTACTACATCGCAGGGGCAAGTGTGAGCCCCATAGAAGACAGGTTCCTAAAAAACTGTCCAGGAATGAAAATGCAGTGGAACATAGGTAGACCAACATTCATAAAACAAGTGACTACCCAAGAGGAGAGGATCCCTACACAAAGATCCCTTACATCATTTGCATGTAAATGCTTAACACCATAGGAGCAGACAAGAGAGTTGAGTGAGAAAACAAAAACTCATAACAAAACTCATTTCTTTTATTTTTTACAGCCAAAATAACATCTAAAACAAATTAGTTTATCTGCAGATTTGTTTGCCGTCCTCCTTGATGTAAAACCCCCTAGGGAGAAAACCAAATATGGAAGGACTTTACAACTCCAGGAATGCACCATACTGCAACAAGAGTAAGAACCAAAAGCAGATTGATGATTTCTCTGTATGGAAGTATTTTTTAAATTCTAACACATGAACTGCAGATTACGTCCCATCACTCTTACCCTCTGGGAAAACTTTGTCAAGCGTCAAGGAGCACAACTGTTAGAGATGAAAAATGAAAACCCTGTTATACTGGCTAGAGGTTTGATAGCGTCCACGTTCACAGGTATTCATAAGAAACTGCTATACATTTTACAATCACATCAAAATCTTATCACCGATTCACTTAAATCGTTGTTGATCCAAAAAAAATAGGTCTTGACCTAGCAACTACTCCAGCAACCATGATAGCAATTAACCCTGATATTTCCCAGGCATCTGAGTTCAAAAAGTGGTATGTGACCATCCCTGTTTATATACATTTGCTAGCTACATTACAAACTATAGATTAATACAGCTCCTGTTTAGCCAAAATGATGAAATAAAACCAAAAAAATTTATATGGAACTCAAGCTTATCCCATTAAAATGCAGGGTTAGTGACCACATGATTGTAATCAAGAATACAGAACGAACTCCAACCCGTGAAACGTTTCAGAGCCTGCTAGCTTACTCCACAAATGAAACGATTGTCCGTCTTGCTGAGATAAATCCCAACGGAAAGGTAAAATAGCCATTCCATTCTTCGAGTCTTTCAAAAACGATATACATTGAGTATAGCTTCAGTAAAAAGAACTATGCAGCCTGACACCTTTCCTCCAAGTTTTCTTTTGGCGCTAACGCTGACAAGGAGGAGGGTTAGTCTGGGCAAGAAGCAGGAAACAAGAAAACAGATGGAGGCACTAGACAGGGTGGAGAGTTAATCGAAGACAATGATGATTTGTGTTTTAGATTTAGGCAAATCTTTCCTTTCAATGTAATTGCTATTTGATTTTCTGCTTCTTCTTTGCTGTGTATTGTGCAGAGTCTGACGACTGACGAGGTCGGATAGACGGTGGCTATGGCTATGACGGCGGATCAGATGATGGTGGCGTGCACCTTCTCCTCCTAGATAGATAAGTGTCTTCTCAATTGCCGTGTCTTCTAATTCTTCGTCGTCTCTCTTCTTCGCTCTATTTTGCTGTCATTTTTTCCTTTTTCATTTTCTTTCACAATTTAAGAAGCAGACGTTCAATTTAATTGCTAGATTGGTTTTTTGCTTTTCTTTGTTTGCTTTTTTTTTCACGGTTAATTGATATATTCCTTTCTTTCACAGTTGTAGTCCTCTCCTTCCTCATCTTAAACGAATTTTGCCACTTCCCTGATGATTTTTTTTTTGGACTTCTCTGATGAATTAACTAATCAGTAACTTTTATGATAATTTGTTTTGTGAACAGGGTATGCTAATAGTGCTAATGTGTTTCCTGTTTATATTGGAGATATTTAACCGATGAAAATGCTTACAAGGTATCAAGGATTTTAATCATTGTTCTTTCTGTAATTTTCGGAATTGTGTGTTGAGTATGAAGAAGTTAATCCTTGATGCAATAAGTAGGTATATTCATTGGTGGAACAAACCTTTGAAAATACAAAAATGATGAAGAAATGTCTTACCTTCGATCATTAGAAGGATCTATTTTAAATGGCAGAAATGTGGAATAGAAAGGAAATGTGAGGTTGACAATGAAAAACTTTTGAGATATGAAATCGGTGGTAGCGGGCTTTTGTTTTTGAATGTACTTCCCAAAATTGTTTGGTTGTCCCTATAAAATTCGGATTGTTTTTATGCATGCACCTAGATTTTACGATCATTTTAATTATTTTGATAAGCATGCGGTTATTTGCATATCGATAAATTTGTGGTTGGTGTAAAGTGGTGTGCTAAAATTATAGTTTAATTTGGATTGAAAATGGGTTTTCCCTGCAGTAATTTGACCGGTTCAGTCTCCGTACATACAACTCAATGATCGCGCACGAGCTCGACTAAAGTACATTGTACGGCGACCATTGACGGCAATCATGATTGCAGAATTGGTGGGTTCCGGGTAGCGGTTTCTCGCAATGTTTACACAGTCAATATGCAATCCCTCAATCTGTAAGTTTATTTTTTCCAGAAAAAAAATCAGTTTCCAATTCATCCCTCATCTCTTCTTCTTGATGATTCGCGGCAATTATGATATTTTTTATCTATAGGATTCATTTCATTTAGTTATTTTGATGAAGATCTTGAATGTTTTGGTAATTTCATCTTAGCATCGTCGTCATATAAGATTCAATATATGATATTTCCCCATTTTGATTTACAAATCGGTGAGAATTGACTATTCTTTAATTATGTACGTTCATCTACCTGGTAATTTTTTTTCCTCACAGATCCTGTGTTATTTTTTCTAAACACTTATTGTTCATGAGTTTTGTTTCAGTATCTGACGATGCTGGATTTTGTCATGTATAATTTCGGGTCAATTTAATCTAGGGATGATTGAATCAAGGATGATTTTGGGGGTGATTTTAGACTGAGCCTGAGAGTCTCTCTCAGGTTGCCTACGTATCCTGTTGTGTTCCAGGAATCAAGCCTTACGTAATTCCCAGATTGGGGTATTTATAACGACAACACTTGCCTAAACCCTAAGGTTAAGAAACTTATGTTATTGTCGAGTTACCCTTTAATGGGCCTTAAACCCTTGCCCAAGCTATCATTTGTTAATGGGCTTGGGCGGTGGTGCGGACTCGTCCTCGATGTCGATACTTCCGACCTGCGGTGATCGACTCTAGACTCGTTGTCCTACACTGCTAGCTGGTGTGGACTCTGTCCTTATGGACTTGTCGTCTCACACTGCTCAATGGTCGATAGTCGTTGTCCCGAGTATGGGAGTCGATATGAGTACGCTGGAGTTAATTCATAATGTGATGACCAACCGATAGACGACACGTGGAGGGAGTGAAACCCTGTATCGTCATAAGCCCCCCAGATCTATCTGAGCTCTTGAGGTCAGGTCTGATCTGTCAAAGGTGTATCTTGGCCACTGTCATCCAATGCTCGAACTTAAATCGCGCCTGCGGACTTACTTTCGCGTGGAGTCCGACATGCGGATTTTCCTCGTCTCTGCGCTGCGAGATTTTTTTGCCTATAGCATTATCATCCCTTGGACTTATAATGCGCGGCTAAGTTGACATCAACCGATGCCGTATTTGTCGAAGGAATGATGAGATGTCCAACTTAGGACTGTCTCGGTTGAGGTCGACTTCTCTGAAGAATTTGACTTGCCCTGACTTTGGAGTACGGCATGCGGATCTCGAATGTCAGTCTAACAGTCTTGAGACTTTGCCTTAGCGCCAAAGATGATGCTTCTTCTTAGGCTTTGCCCTTTTTAACCAAACGTTGTCGTTGGCTTCCATCTGTATAATCATTTAGCCGGTCATTTGGACTTGGCTTATTTTTTTCCTTGAAAAATTGTCACATTTTTCCTTCTTTCTTTTGTCTTTGATATAGACTATATTTCCTTATTGCGGCCTTTGGCCTTATTAGCACATCAGCTTCTCTCATGTCGATGCATATATGTCGATATCCGCTCCCAAGTATCATGAGACCCTTAGGTTTGGATCATATTTGTATTTTATTGGGCACGTTGTCCGGACGTGCGGACTCTCCCCTGTCTGCGCTTGCAGATCTTTTACTTTAGCAACCTTTGTCCCTTAGACTCGTTTTGCCTCGACGATGTCGATTGTCTTAAGGTCATAACGATGACGATGTCGATATCAAACGAATTCGCCTCTTTGCAATGCTATATCTATTTGGCCCGTCTTCGTGACTAGGCTTCCCTTTTTTGTTATAAATCTTTGAAATTTTAACGATGATTTGATGTCAAACACTTTTGTTGCATGTCGATTCCCATTTCTTTGCTCGCTTTTTCATTTGCTCGCTTTTTCATGAGTATTCAATGTCGACTCGTTGTTGCCCTCGAAGTATAATGCAGATTCATCATCTTCGTTATACTTTCAGTAGTTCCGTTTGTCGATCATATGTAACATGTCTTCCATGCCTTAGCATTTTTTGGACTTTTCTTTGTTGTCGCGTAGTAGAAGAGATGCCCCTGGCCATCTCATTTCGTTTGTCGAAATAGACGCCCTTTCGGCTGTCGATATATATTTCCGGCTACGATGTCCTAGTAATTACTGTCTAGAAAGACTGGTAATACGTAATTGTCGCTCCGGATCTCGGTGTCGTGGTGTTTCTTTATCGTTCATGACTCCCGACACACATATTGCTTTGAGAGATTTGGACATGATCTGAACTCGATGCCTTAGCTTTTTGGTTCCATGGAACTTTTAGCTTTACTGGCTGTCGATCGAAATGATCATGTTGTCTGACCTCGATGCCCTAGTATATACTCTCTCTTAGGAGTCAAATTACGTCGTTGTCGATTCGGACTTGATCATTGCGCGTTTCGTCCCATTAGGACTCATCCACGTTGGCCGTCGACTGATGGCGTCCGACTTACGGATCCTCATGGACCGTTGAGAAGATCCTTTGTGGAGTGGATCCTCGAGATACGCAAGATGCTAGCCAAAAAGTTGCAATAACCATGGGGATAGTTCCCGAAATAAGAAGGCTCGTCCTGCCATGCTCGGCTAGGAGAGTTCCAAGATAAGATAGATCGATCCCGGCATGGGAGAGTTCTAAAAAAGAAAGCTCATCCCGCCCGCTCGGGCCGGGAGAGTTCCAAAATAAGATAGTTTCAAGATGAGATGCCGAGTCGAACTCAGACTTATTAAAGATTCGCTCATCGGTGAGCTCCAAATATGATGCCTAGATTTATTTTGCTTTAATTTTTGCGGTATCCTCTTCTTTTTGTTGTCTAATCTTTCACGTGTCGATGTCTTTTAGCTATTCGCTTGTCGAGCCTCTGGCTCTGTTTGCTACTTATCGATGTCGTGTTGCCCCCCAAGTGTATTATGAACCTCTGGTTCTTATTGCACTTGAGATCGACTGTGATCGACTTGCTTGCCTTAACCTTTTTGCCTCCTAGGCTTATTTGGTCTTAGGCTGAGCGTTTTAATCCGACTATGCGAACTGTCCCTGGTCTTGGCCTTCTTTGCCACTTAGGCTCGTTCGGCTATCGACTGAGGCAGGTGGCCCGACTATGCGAACCGTCCTTTGTCCAGGCCTTTTTCGCCTCTTAGGCTCATTCGGCTTTCGACTGGGGCAGGTGGCCCGACTATGCGAACCGTCCTTTGTCCAGGCCTTTTTCGCCTCTTAGGCTCATTCGGCTTTCGACTGGGACATTTGGCCCGACCATGCGAACCGTCCTTTGCTTTAGCCTCGTTCGCCTCTTGGGCTCGTTCGGCTTTTAGCTTGGACCTTTTGTTGGAAAGGTGTCCTAAACCCAATCGGGTTGGACCGGATCCGACCGGGTCGGGTCGTTTACAGTCTATTTAGTTCATGTAATAACTTTATTATGATTAATAAAAGCACTTATGTTATTATATATTGTTTATCTTCATATTATTTGTTGTACATATATAGTAACGTCCCTAGTATCAATCTGTGATAGAGAAACCATGATAGTGATTATGGTTGATGAGATCTCTAATCACTATAACAAGGTTGGTACTTAAATGTCTCTAGTTTTATGTATTATCAAATGGGACATTGATAGTATAATCGAGACTAAGACGTATTGGATGTCTTCTATCTTTTTAGAAGGTAGGGATGGATCTCGTCTATCGAAGTGTAGAGACACTTGGGTATGCGTGGGCGTGTATTAGAGAATGCGTGACGTTAGATCGACTCCACTTACATTAAGTGTCACACTATGTAGCGGTTGTGTAATTATCCTTTTGACCGAGTCTTCATGGCATCACGGTGTGGATTGTCATGCTTTGACACTATTGAGATTTCTCCCAACCACGGGCGATCATGCGGTAGTGATTGGGTATGATATTGAAGCATCGCGGAGTATACATGATTGGTCGTCCGGGAATCGCGTATCCTATGATTGAGATCGAATATCCGAAATGGCCTTCTTATAAGGAATGTCTAGCTCTCGAGAATCTTTGCAAAGTGGGAGTAAATGTGTTATTCGAGAGAGCATGATATCAGATTATAAGATACGATCGTCAATGTATTGACACTCGAGATACGATCGTATGGATATTATTCTGAGCCGATAGGATTGTAAGTTATACGATAAATCGCTTCACATGAAAGGTAGTAGTCATTGCTTTTGACTCTTCCGATGATTGGGGGGTCACGGTGTGTTGCTGACGCTATCCCGTGATCGTTAGTATGAAGGGCATTTTAGTAAATTGCACTTTGTGTCTACGGCCAACATATTCGGAAGCCTATCGGGTCACACACATATGAACATCGAGTCGGATTAAAATGCGGTTATAGTTGATAACCAAATAAGGAAAGTTTATCTCTAGACTATAAAGGTTATAGTGGTAAATTAATATGGTGGTATTTATTTATTATGAATAAATAAAATACAAGATATTAATTATATTAATTAAAGAATATTCCGGAAGTCAATTTGTTGACTAATGGGGCGCCATTTTTGAGTGTATGAGATACACTTGGATTGTGCAATTTAATTAATAAATATTGCCATAATATTAATATAGGATATTAATTGATTTTGCAAAATAGATTTATGGTAATAAGATAATTATAATCAATATATGATATTGACAAAATAAATTATAATTAAAGAGATAAATCAATCTAGTTGATTTTCCTTATTTTATTGGAAAAATGTTTTCTTCTCCTCCACACTTCATATGGGGCGCCACCTCCTCTATAAAGAGGAAGTGGGTGTCAAGCTCTTTTGTACATCACAATTGCAAGAGTTCATAATTCTTGTGTAAAATAGAGAGCTCTCCATAGTGAGTTTGTGAGGAAGAAAAGGTCGATCTAGCGACCGGAGTTTTTCGATAGCAATCAAGGAGGATTCCGGCAAGGGGTTCGTGTGGATTAGCGATAGAGGCCGGACGCGTGGACGGCTTGCGCATTGAACTACTCTCCGTTGGCGGTCAAAGCGACGATCTTGTAGATCATCTAAGGTATAACCGTCAAACTACTTAACGTGTTTATTGCATTAAACGAAGAACGATCTAGAAAAGGAAATCAAATTTTAAATTCCGCTGCGTTAAACTAGTGATTTCCTAACACCTTTGGCCCGACCCTGCGAACCGTCTCTATGTCTTTGCATTTGTTGCCCATTAGGCTAACTTTGCTTTTGGCGATGATTGAGGGGTCCGACTGCGGATCCTCGTGAGACCGTTGAGTAGATCCTTTGTGGTGTGGACCCTCGAGATATGCAAAATCCAAACCAACTAGTGGGTGTCGGGTCGAAGAAACACGTGTGCAGTACAATAATCTCGGGTGATTGGGTGTCAAAAGAATCCCGTTCGATCTTCCACCTCGCTTCGACATCCGACCTACTACGAGCAAGCCGAATGCCGTTTACTGTCTTATGAATATTTGCCTAGGGTATAGTCCTTTGGACTTAATTCCACCTGCGTCGTTGCTTTATAGGGTGTAGTCCTTTGGATTTAATTCCTTATGCCCTCCAAGTGTAGTATGAGTGCATGACTCATGGTACACTTGAATATGAGTCGACCTAGCATTGTCTTGCCTCATGGGCTTGACTTGGCTATTGGGTCGGAGCTCGATTCGAGGGTCGTGCCTCGTCAGGCTTATGGTAGTCGAATTAAATAACTCCTTATTCGACCGTCGCGACTTCGTGGTGCTTATGAGGCTGGTCGAATAAGGTATCCATCGTGGGATCTTCCAACTGCCTCGCATTGTGGCTTATTGGCTGGTTGGGAGTAATATAAGCACTGTCATTGACTTGGCTTTATTCACTATTTTATTTTAACTCCATCATATCGAGGATTCGTTGTTGTGGTTGACTTTTGCCTCTTTTATCTTTCAATCACATGGACTTATAAGTAAGACATAATCTGAAAAGAAAACCACTCCAATAAAATGCATCAAAACCAATTGTCGTATCGACTTATTACAAAGCATAAAAATGTGACAACAGAAATTAATCGAGATAGAGCTTATCTTATTTGGCGTAGTCTGTTGGTACCATGCTTAGATGGCAAGCGGCCTTACATAAGATTGCCTTCGAACTCCGAATATGATGCCGAGCCGAGCTCGGTCTTATATAATATGATGCCGAGCCGAGCTCGGTCTTATTAAAGATTTGCCCGAGAGAGCTCCAAATATGATGCCGAGCCGAGCTCGGTCTTATATAATATGATGCCGAGCCGAACTTGGTCTTATTAAAGATTTGCTCGAGAGAGCTACAAATATGATGCCAAGCCGAGCTTGGTCTTATATAATATGATGCCGAGCCGGGCTCGGTCTTATTAAAGATGCGCTCAAGTTGACCTGCAAATATGAGGCCGAGCCGACCTGGAGAGCTAAAGAGCTCGGCTCGATCCTTGGAGCTCGAGAATTCGCTTCGTGGATAGCTAGATACGGTAGATAATTCTTTGCTTTCTCGGGCACCACATCAGTGTCTTTCCGGTGGCAATCAGACCTCGAAACGGATTCCGATCGGCACAAAATTTGGAGGGATCGTTCTTCCCTCACTTTTCTTCGATGTGACCGGTGGAATTGTTCTTTCGACGGCTCAATCTCCGGGAATAAGCCGCCGAATTGGCAGCTGCTGTCCAGAATCCTGCTGCGTTTTTGGTGCCTGCAGTAACTTCTTTGCCACGATCGAGAAATTAAACGAACTCCGATCGGCCTAAAATTTTGAGGTCTTGTTCGTTCCTGATAATTCTCGAATCTGACCGGTGGAAATCTTGTTCCGACGGTTCAATTGTCGGGAATATTCAGCCGACTTGGAACCTGTAAATTAGGGTTTTTCTGCTTTTTTGTACGTAACTGCAACTTTTAGGCGATGATCTGGAATCGAAACCTACTCCGATCGGCATGAAATTTTTACAGATTGTTCTTCTCTCTGTATTATTTAATATGACCGGAGGAATTTTCATTCCAACGGTTGAATTGCTGGTAACAGGCCGCCGACCTGAAACTGCTGATTAGGGTTCTGCTGCGTTTTTGATACAGCAGCAACTTCTTTGCGACGATCGGGCGATTAAACGAACTCTGATCGGCCTAAAATTTTTAGGGATTCTTTTACCTCCCTTCTTCTTCATTCTGACCGGTGGAATTCTTGTTCCAACGGTTGAAACTCCATAAACTAGCCGCCGATCTCGCTGCGTTTTTGGTGATACAACAGCATCTTTCTGGCAACGATCGGGTATCTAAACGGACTCCGATAGGCACAAAATTTGGAGGGTTTGTTCGCCCCTCCTTCTTCTTCAATCTGACCGGTGGAATTCTTCTTCCAACGGTTGAAACTCCGGCAATAAGCTCGGATCTGACTGCGTTTCTGGCATGTTTCTGCCATTAACTTGACCACCATCACTCCTTGATCCATCACCGATAGAAGGCCCTCCTTCAAGCGCCAATGACGATGCTGGATTTTGTCATGTATAATTTCGGGTCAATTTAATCTAGGGATGATTGAATCAAGGATGATTTTGGAGGTGATTTTAGATCGAGCCCTGAGAGTCTCTCTCGGGTTGCCTACGATATCTGTTGTGTTCGGGAATCAGCCTTACGTAGTTTACGGATTGGGGTATTTATAATGATAACACTTGCCTAAACCCTAAGGTTAAGTCGGCTTATGTTATTGTCGATTTACCCTTTAATGGGCCTTAAACCCTTGCCCAAGCTATATCATTGTTAATGGGCTTGGCGGTGGTCGCGGACTCTGTCCTCGATGTCGATACTTCCGACCTGCGGTGATCGACTCTAGACTCGTTGTCCTACACTGCTAGCTGGTGTGGACTCTGTCCTTATGGACTTGTCGTCTCACACTGCTCAATGGTCGATAGTCGTTGTCCCGAGTATGGGAGTCGATATGAGTACCCTGGAATTAATTCATAATGTGACGACCAACCGATAGACGACACGTGGAGGGAATGAAACCCTGTATCGTCAGTATCGTTTTTGCTCATATTCTTTGTTGATTTTCTGTTTTTCTCGCAGTTTTGATGTTTGCTTATGAGCAGGTGATTGGTGGGTTTGTGTGGTACCGTGGCTGATATGGCTAAATAAACCCCATTTTTACAACCAAAAATGCATTTTTGTTGGTCTATCCTCAACAAAAAAAAGTGATTATCACCTTATATGATGAGTTTCCTGTAAGTGTTAGATCTATCGATTTTTCCCTTTTCTTTTATAAATATATAAGATCTTTGGTTTGTCCTTCCGATTATCTTTTTTGCATTGTCAGTAGGTTGAAAGCCTTGATTATTGTATATCTATATTGCTTCAGTTTCAGCAATGATATGCTTTTTTTGATGTAGGATTTTTTAATCTGATCTTTTCTTCCTTCATGCTTCTTCATAACTTACAAATTGTGTGCATTGACTACAATTTCCACAGCCAATAACCTTCAAACTTTCAGCCATTTTAACACATTAAACAACCTATATTATGCCTCTTTTTTTTAAATTCATACGATTCTTTTTTATCACAACAATAACAACTATTTCCTCCCTCCTGAACACGAAAAAAACAAAGATCCGTAGCTCCAAATAGCACATTTCGCACCCAACGTAACAACCAAGTAAGGGCAACACCGTGCAGAGCACGGAAACACCCACTAGTTTTATAATAATTACGGACCACGGCAAAAGCGTCCATACAAACGTGAGTAGGAATTTTGGTAGAATGGGTGTCGGTTTGCGTTTTTTTTTTTTTTTTTTTTGAATTTTTTTGAATGTTTTTTTTTTTTTTTTTTTTTTTTTTATATAAATTGTAAAGTGATGTAGTACTACTAGTACACTACTATACGGCAAAACAAAAATCATCAACTTTACAAAAGAAACAATTTAAACACATTTTGGTAATTTGAAGAGATGGATGAGGTAAAAGTTGTTTTCCTGAATTAATGAAAGTGTTTCTAACAGGAAATAAAAAAAATTAATGAAAGTAATCATACCGACTCTCCAGTCATGACCCAGGCCAACTTTCAGATTAGTCGGACCAGATGGTTTCGGATACCGGGGCTTTAAGCAAAAAAAGTAATAAATAGAAATATAGCGTTTTATCACTCATATACCAGACCTGCAAATGGTTTTACGGACCCACCGGATGACCCGAACAGGGGACCCGCACCACAAATCAGCACCCATTGCTTCTCATCCGCATACTACAAAGCCGGAATCAAGGACCGAGCAATCTCAACTCGCAACTCGCAGACACCTCTTGGGCTGGGGCCAATCCCGCATCTACCTCGCTAGAGGTCCGTCAAATCAGGCCGCCCTCAAGACTTAAGGCAACCGGGACTCAATCATAACAGGTATAAGACGAGTTCGCCGGGCGACCAACTATTACCCCCGCTCCACATGAAGTCGTCCTTAAACTTGGCCATCATTGTTATGTTATAATCACATTTAAATGCGCTTGATTGTACTTAATTGTGTCTTGTCATCATTAGTCTAATCATGATTAGTCCGCTGCCTATATATAGGGGCACCCTGTAAATCACAAATAAGCAGAATATTAATACATGCAGAGCAACTCTGCCAATTTGTCTTCCATTGAGCCCGCATTCATATTTTTTGAGTCCGACCACCAACATTCATAATAACCATCGTCTTCTACCCGGAGAAATTATACCTAAATAGCCAGATATCCACCTTAAAATCTTGAAACCGCCTGTTTACCCCCCCCTTTCGATTCGGCCCGTTCACATGGACTTATTGGGTGGTGAGAGAATTTATCTGAAGTGACCGTGGGTTGATCGAAGCACACGCATTTACATCCAATATTTAAATTGTGTGGTTCTGATCAACCCACGGGTCACTTCGTTGCATGTGGAGATACCATCCAATAAGTTCCCCGGTTACCTGTGTTGTGTTATTCCCTGTTGCCTTTCACGGGAAGTTATTGTGTGGTGTCTCACACGGCATGAGACACTGTGTGTGGCACCATACTGCACTACATATGATTTTATTCTCGTATTTAAACCGTGTGTGGTTCGATCGTTTCACCCGTTACTTCACCTCAAATTCCCTCACCACATAATAACTTCCCGACTTTCACATGCACCAATTATACATTTTCACCTCAAATCACATGTCAATCTTTACCATTTTATAAATTTAATTTCTATTTGTCTAAAATGATGTCACCACTAGAATCTTTATGTACTATATACAATTCAATCAAAATAAAAACACTTTACACATATATCTAGGTTATGGGTAAAAATACACACAATGACGGAGTATCTTTAGGTGAGCCAGTGAATTATCTGTGTATATTCGGATGGGATGTATTAAAATTATTGACTATGTTCAACTGGATTATATAGATTTTTTTGTGTACCAGAAATAATAACTGGGTGGGCTTATCCTCCTAAGCCCTCCATATAGTTCCGTCCCTGGATACATGAGTACGTGATCATATACATAGGTACGAGATACAAAGATAGAGAAAATTCGAAAAATATAAGACATAGGTGCGAAATGTATATTGGTAAATATTGAACATATATGGATCATATTGTACATAAGTAAACTAGAATGATAAAATACATAAATTGAACACATTTCACTAGTTTTCTTCAACTATGATTCTCATTTTTCATTATGGTTCTTTATTTCACGTGTTCAAGTTAAGAATATGCATATCCGAATCTCGTATTTATTTATAAAATTTACGAATTCGTCATCATCTGTGTATCATAAGTATCCAATGCGTATTTTTGTTAGATATGCATTGAATGCGGGACATGTTACCACACCGAAGTATTCATGAATAATATATGACGCTAATCAGATTTCTATTGAAAAAGATGGTTAATAGCACTATTGAAAAAGATGTCTCTGATGAAGGGAAATTCTTGTATGGTAACTCCATTTGAGTGGAGTTACTGTGTGGCTCAATTCGAACCACACAATTCCATTGTGGAATAGAACTATGGACCTGGTGGGATAAAAATCACAAACCAACTAGTACTACATACTTAGGGCACTCCAGAAGCACCAAATTTTATATCTAAAATAATATATATCCCTATTTTACAACATCTCAATCCAAAAACCTCCACAACAGCATCTATATCCTTATCCCTATAACATTTATAATATTAAATAATACATATTCTACCTCACAACCCTATTTATGCACATTAAATATTTATTATTTCACTCCAGCAGCATCCCTATCCCTATCCCTAAATTTTTTAATAATTAAATATGTTTAGGGCGTGAATAATCATCCTCACAAGTAGGGATCAAGACTGCTCATATCCCTAAAAATAAATAGGGATAGAGACTCACTAATGGAAGGTTTATTACAGGTTAAAGCTCTATTTTTATCTTCATTTTAGGGATAAGTCACAGTATAGAAACCTCTTTGAGGAGTCTTTATGTCTTTAGAGGTTTCGGTAACACCATAATTAAAAAACAACTCAGAATTCTATAATATTGACCACTACATCATCCTGAAACAAACACAACTCAAATTTCTACAATATCGACCACTTCACCGTCCTAGACAACGTACACAACTCCAAATCATGGACAATATAGTAGTATCTCAAAAAAGCAATGGAAATAGGAGAAGCCAACCGAGATCGAGGGTCATTCGATCACCCTCTGCCTCGCTGTCATCGGGTTGCTTAAAGGATAATAAAAACTATAAGGAACGAGCACTAACGTCCAGATTATTCAAAAAGAACTAAGGCAACTACAAGAAATTATAACAAAGCACTGTTTTTTTTTCGTTTCTCTCTTGTAAACATGCTATCAATCTAAAATAGCAACTGCAATGCAAATGCTATATAAAAATATGCTGTCATGAAATATTGTACACTTTAAACATGTATGAGTATTCATTTATTTATTTATTTATAGGTCTTTGGCATAGACAGGCTAAATGAGTGATAAAGAATCCGATTAAGTGTTTTGATAATCGTCTTCGTTTGCCTGCAAAAATTAACTTAGAATAACAAAGACGTTTATGTTTTACATTTATAAATAGATAATCTTCTTTCCACCTTCCCAACATGGATATCACACTATTCTTTTACCGACATACGTCTGATATAAAGGAAAAGCACACGATACATGGCAAAGCCCTTTCATTGTCAATTTATGTAGTACTAGTTGGCCATTACTTTTTCAAAGGGAAAGCTACGGTCCTTGGCCATTCTTTTAACGACATACATCTGAATCACATTTTTTGAATTAAAAATAAAATGTACACAGTTTGTCATATGGGTGCATTCCGCATATGGTATGCACCCAATAACTTCCCGATAAAAGGTACGTATAGAGACTGCAGTCTATGATGTTTGAATTATGACATTTTTGTATTATTATAAATACATTTTTGTATTATTATAAATTATAAACCAAATCATTATAAATTATGACATTTTTGTATTATTATAAATTATAACCATTATTGTAATCATTATGAACACTCAACATTTTTGTAATTTTTTCTTTACTATAAAAAATCCTGTAATTTTAAAAAATAAAATAAAATTATGAACACTCAACAAATTATAATGATTATTATTTAATTTTATCTCTATATCGCTTCTCTAAATATTATTCCTTTTAAGAAAAAAAAAAAAGATCTGTGAAGTGTTTTTTTTCTCTACTGTGAAGTGTTTTTTTTCTCTGTTTCTCAAATTTATTTAATTTATTCTATTTAACGTAAATTTCTGCTTTTAATTATAACACTCTCATGGATTTCTTGAGCTTGAAGAATCAATGGCAGAGAAGAAATTATCGGCGTATTTAAAACCGCATATTAGGTCGGAGAAGAATGTTAATAAAATATAATAAAATAAAATAAAAAATTTGAATGGACAAGAATTTCTCTACGTTTAAACGTAGAGGATCCTTACGTTTAAACGTAAGGAATCTGTGTTGAGTGTTTTTTTATGAGATTTGGTTTGAATTTCTTTACGTTTGGACGTAAGGATCCTTACGTTTGAACGTAAGGATCTTTACGCTACACTGATTTTCCAGCCGTCGGAAAAGCGTGATCTCGATTCTGAATGTCATTTACGTACACAACATGATTTTTCAATTTCTGTGGACGTAAGAGTAAATCTACTTTATCTGATTTATGTGTAATATCAAATAACACAAATTTGGTAAATTGTCGAGCATTAAATATTATTTGGTATGTCCAACAAATAGAATTTAAAAGACTTCTGGTAAATCTCTGTATATAAAAATATAATGTCACCGGTGCCTGCCCTGGATATTTTTAGGCCTTCGGATGTTCTTTAACAAATACGGTGACAAAATTTCCAACTCATGTTCAATATATATATCACGTATCGTTGATGTGTAATATTTTATAAGTTTAAAAATAACTGTGTCTTTGTCCGCATCCGTGTCCTTGACTGTGCTCCGTAACAAAACATTTCACATATTTAAGAAAAACTCAAATTTCAATTTTCATATTATATAGGGATTTTTTTCTTCGGGTTTGAAAAATAAATACTCCTCCGTCACAAATTTTCAATATTTGTAACTTTTGTTTTTGTCGAAACCGAATATTTTATTAGATAAAACTATACAAAATTCGCACCTTAGCGGAAAAATTGTAAAAGTACACGTAAAACACAAATTACATCGATCCAAGCTACTCTAATATCCCGAGCTTTACGAATTGCCTCAGAAATAAAGACCGTCTTCGGGGGCCTTCGGGTGTTGATTCCATATACTATCTGGTTCCTCCAATACCAAATACTATGAGTAATTATATATCATCAATTCAGCATTTATTACATTTTTATCTATTTTACCCTTAATTTATTATCAATCAAACTACTTTTCATTTAAGTAATAAAAACAATAACGCATTAATAATAGTCACTGAGTATTTTAGGCATATATATAACCTTAAATGTATAGCATTCAACCAAATTCTTAATTTGTGTGAAAACTTCTTAGAATGGCTTATATTTTAAAATGGAAGGAGTGTATATATATATATATATATATATATATATATATATATATATATATATATATATATATATAGAAGGAGTGATCTAAAAGTAGTTTATTAAATCGAAATATGAAGTCTTAAATATGAAATCGAACATCAAGTAATCGAATCGTGTAAGTATTGAAATGAATTAAACTGTTTGTTAACACTTTAAATCTAAAATCAGAATATGTTTTATTTTCACAATTATATATATATATATATATATATATATGTGTGTGTGTGTGTGTGTGTGTGTGTGTGTGTGTGTGTGTTATAAATCCATACATACAGAGATATATGTATATATATAGACACCTATATACATGGATATATAATAATGCTATGGTTTATTATGCTAGATCTCCGTAATTTATTTATGTGTATTTCAAATAATACTTTATAAATTTTTTTTGGTTAAATACTTGATAACTTAAATGTATTACCTATTTTATATTATCTTTTTACAATAAATAATTTCATAGGCAATGCTAAATATAAATACCTTAATCAAATTAATCATTATAGAATAAATTAATAGCACAACAAGGGAGAAGATAAAAAGATTATAGAAAAAACACATTAAAAAAGCACATAAAAAATTAAAAAAAATTAGAAGGTATGCTTAAGTTTTATCTTTAAATAATAATTGTACTACAAATACAGTCTGAGAGATTCTTTTACCCCACTACAACTCGAAAGGACGGTATGGAGTGGAGCTGATAAAAAAAATTAACAACATGTGATACTGTGATGTCTTATTGTAAAGTGATGTAGTACTACTACTACAGTGCTATATGACAAAACAAGAATCAACAACTTTATACACATTTTGGGAATTTGAAGGGATCGATGTAATAAAAGTTGTTTTCCCGAATTAATGAAAGTAATAAAAAGAAATGCGGAGATAAAATTTACCTTGTAACAGGGTAATCATACCGACATGGGCGAATGGGGAAAATTATGATGTACTCAGTATGTATTATCTATTACAATGGATCGTCGGATAACTGTCACGTATAGATAAATGATAAACTGTTTTGTTTGTTTGTACATGTGGCGGTCATCTAACGATTTGTTCTAATAGAGAGTTCTTACAACAGAATCACTCGGGCAAAATGCACCCTTAAGGGTAACGGGCAGTCGCCTCCTCAGATCCGGGAAAAAAAAAGCTACTACGGTATGTAGTTTTTTTTTACCTCCTTTAAAAATTTTATTCGCTTTTATCGTCTACAATAAGCACATAAATTGAAATAAAAATGTTATAATCTACAGTAACTTACATAGTCGTTACAAAAGTGGCACATGATAAAAAAATATAAATACTAATGTGTGATATGTTTGTTTCCCTCAAAAATTATTTTTAATGTGTGAAATTTTTATTTATGGAAGTAAAATGGGCAATTTGTTTGGATAATGTGATAGTATTATTTTTTATAATATAGCAAAATGTATAATAATTTTTATAAAAGTATTTTTCCCCGAATTAAGATGTAGAAAAAAAAAAACACTACAAATACTACCTCCGTCCCACAAAAGTGTCATACGGAAAAATGGTGTGTCATAAAAGTCATTCATTTAAATTTCCAATACATCATTAAATACATTTTTCCAATCATACCCCTATTTTAACATTTAATTTTCCATAATCCTTTCATATTCCAAAACAGCGATTTATGATTAGTTAAGGGTATATTTGTCTATTCATTCTTAAAATACAACACATTAATTATTTCCTTGTCTAAAGTGTCAACAAAAAGTGAATGACACTTTTATGAGACGGAGGTAACCTTTTTTCGATTGCAAAAAGTCTTTAGCATTATCGCTCCCTCAGCCAGGATCCTAGCTCCCTGCATCCGCCACTCCATGGTCCATACGGATACTTTTTATGTGGTTCTTCATTCTGTGTAAGGACATATTTGCACTGTAAATGTAATACTTCAAATCTAATTTGACGTATACAAACTTTCGGAACCCCGTGATATCATAAGTTATCATTTTACAGTAAACACATCTTATATTAAGTTTATAATATTATATTAAAAACACCTCTTATATTAAAAACTGTTGAAATGCATCAACTGGGTTTACTCAGATCTTCAGTTTTATATTATTTTTGGGTCAATGCCGAACAGTCGTAACCAGGAATTTACTTGGGTTTTCAGGTCGGGTATTTACGATAAAAGACATGTGTTTTACGTTGTAAAGAATAAAATACAATTGTAATCGATTTAAGTAAAAAATTTAATGTCATTAAATAATTTAGATCATACAAAAAGGAAAAAAAAAAATTAGATCACAGGTATTAACATTATGAACGTATCTGTCCAATTTTGTCGCATTGGTATTAAACATTCACGTGAATCTTCTTGTCCAGTGGACAAAGACCTCGATATCTCTTTTATAATCCCGGTCGGTTCACACCACAGACAACAAAAACTGAGTAGGGAACAAAATAAAGAAATTATTATTGGAGGGTAGAATTTTTTTTTTTTTTTTTTTTAAGGAATGGTAAAGGAAGGAAGAGATCAGATCACAGGGAGCAGGGGAGAAGATCGATCGGAGCTGATCTTCCGCCACCATCACTGCAGCATTTTCCGGTGCTATTCAGGTTGAATCTCTTAACTCTTCTTCGATCTTCTTTGTTTGAAAAGTATCTACTACATCATCCGTAGACATCTTTTACTTCTAATTTTTTCAAACGGATCCCTACGATACACATGGTGAGGTACAAGGTGCTGTGTATTATTTCCGTCTAAATTTGGACGGATCCGCCGAAATAATTTTTTTTTAATTTGCATCATTCCGTCGAAATTTTGGACGGAAATGATGCACAGTGTAACGTAGGGTTCCGTTCCCCCGGAGGAAGATGATGTTATTATTATTATTACTATTATTTTTATCTTAACGGTAAGGACACTTTTGTCATTTCCAAGTATTGTGAAAATTTTGTCCAAAATGTGTCATTTTGTTGTATCCATTATGTACGAGACCATTTAAACAATTCGTCACTTTTGTGTTGGTTTTTGTTCTTAAATTAGATAAGGTGCCGTGTGCCGTTACGTTCGTTGTTTGTTTGAGAAATAATTTGTGGTACAATGAATGTTGTAGGAATTTAATATTTGAAGAATACTCCAGTTGAAGGGTAGCATTTCAGAAGTTTCTATGCATAAAGTCCGGAATTGCATTGTTGAAGGCTATGGAGAGCACCATGTTAGCGGAGTTTGTCCAAAAGTCACCAAAAGTCACCAAGAAATATCGAAGTAGTCCGAAAAAAACGGTAATTTATATCTTTTGTAATTCATTGATTCGTTGATGTTTTTGAAAGTCTTTCAACAAATGACTCGGCCAACGGTGCTTGACATCGTGATTGAACTTGAAAGCTTAGTGAAGAATTGAGTTGCTTAGTGAAAAATTGAGTTGTTTGAGTGGTACAAGATTAGCAACTTTATTTTATTAAGAGAAGAAATAAAGTGCCGAAACACATAATGGTTCTTTATGTAGTCAACTTCATTCCAAATAAGGGCGGGGAATGTTCACAACTTTGTGTATTCTTGTTAAAATTTTAGTGAGTTAGGTAAAGAAATGCCTGAGCATAGCTGTTAGATAACAGATGTCAAAGGACAGTGAAAGTCCACATTATTCGACAACGCCGGGATAATAGTACTGCTGCAACTTATAAAGCAAAATTGTTTTAAGTTTAAGTCAGTGAAGGAAGCTTTTTATTGAATATTTTTTGTTTGCTTTTGGCTTCTTTGCATATATTGCGATCAGTTACAATTGATAAATGTGGCATGTTTTTAGCATCTGATACATGTTGCTTAAAATTAACCTTTTTTTTATATATCATATTGTTCAATTCTCATTCTCCTTGTTCTTAATCCACACTTTTTGGGTGCCATTAATTCATGATGTGCTCATGCTTATATCTATGAAATGCCTAACACTCTTTCTAATGTCAATGTCTGCTGCACCAGATACATATTCAGAATCATCTCTCTGAAGAGGCAGCCAAAAATATACTTTCTGGTATGTTAACCTATTTATGTTTTTGTGAATATGTGTATTCCCGCATTCTAATGAATTCCCTACGCTAAAAGCAGTAAAAAAAATGTATTGCAATAGTAATGATAAAAAGGTTCCCTTATTTTGCACCTTCTATATTATCTACAGAAATCAAATTAAATTTGGATGCCCTCGATTCAGATGACCAGCAAGGATTTCAAGCCAATCATAGCTCAACAAGGATTTCAAGCCAATCATAGCTCAACCTCGATTTAGATGACAAGCAAGGATGATACTTTGGTTCAATTTGGATCAAGTAATTTTCTCTCATATATATTTCATTTCCTAATAGTATATTACCTTCATCTTATTCAACACGAATTATGATACAAACCAAATAACATTTCAATCAGGAGTTATTATATAACTCCTCTTTTTTTAACTCGATCAAATGCTTGATTACGCAGACAAATAGTAACATTGTAACTTTTATCAATGGACACTAAGCTGTGCTGCAGCTACTTGCATTAACATAGTATATTGCAACTAATTGGTTAACATTAAAATAAAATAAAATAAAACAAAAAGTTTAGGGTAATTTTTTCACGTCTGGAGTTTTTAAAATCTTAAATGCACTTTGACATTAAAAAAAAAGAGCTAATTTTTATACAAATAGGTTAGACTGAATTTCTTCTATGTCCTCAGCTCCTTCTCCACTATTATCTATTGAACTCTTCACTTCCTTCACAATCAAAGCTAACGAATCTCATGCTTCTACTGGCTGCTCATTAGCCCAACACATAAACAAGTAAACTTTCTCCTCAACATACTTCAATTGTGCCATAAGTCCCTCATTTGATTTAACCATTTTTTTGCACAGCTTCAAACATTCTCTGTATATCACAAAGCAAGCAGATTATAGCTTCACGCCCAAGGTTAAGTATGATGACAACGTCATCCATCAGCGATAGCCCGGTAGGTACTCCAAAAACAGCACTTTTATGATAAGTAGATTTCGTATACTCCAAGCAACAAGATAGAACTTGCGATCGATCTCTCTTTGGCTCAACGGCCCCAAGCGGAAGAAACACACTTACGAAGTCGTCAGACGCGCCAACAAAATCTGAAATCCAGTCCCCGTTGAGTAGGCGAAGAGTGAAACAGTAAGAGTATATGCTGTCGATTAGGTGAGCATCCAGATGTGGAGGTAGTCCACCTTTACCTTCCCTAAGTTGTTTGATACTCGGTAGAGGAGCTTCGGGACCAGGTGGAATACCGTCTATTTCAGGTCTTAGCCACCAATACATTGTTTGGTTTCGGGTGGAATCCATTCAACCCCAATCCAACCCGAAACCAAACAGGGTACGGTGGCTAAGACATGAAATAGACGGTATTCCACATGGTCCCGAAGCTCCTCTACCGAGTATCAAACAGCTTAGGGAAGGTAAATGTGAACTACCTCCACATCTGGATGCTCACCTAATTGACAGCATATACTCTTACTGTTTCACTCTTCACCTACTCAACGGGGACTGAATTTCAGATTTTGTTGGCGCGTCTGACGACTTCGTAAGTGTTTCTTCTGTTTGGGGCCAAGTTGAGCCAGCAGAGACTGTATCACAAGTTCTATCTTGTTGCTTGGAGTATACGAAATCTACTTATCATAAAAATGTTGTTTTGGAGTACCTACCGGGCTATCGCTGATGGATGACGTTGTCAGCATACTTAACCTTGGGCGTGAAGCTATAATCTGCTTGCTTTGTGATACACGGAGAATGTTTGAAGCTGTGCAAAAAAAGTGGTTAAATCAAATGAGGGACTTATGGCACAATTGAAGTATGTTGAGGATAAAGTTTACTTGTTTATGTGTTGGGCTAATGAGCAGCCAGTAGAAGCATGTGATTCGTTAGCTTTGATTGTGAAGGAAGTGAAGAGTTCAATAGATAATAGTGGAGAAGAAGTTGAGGACATAGAAGAAATTCAGTCTAACCTATTTGTATGAAAATTAGCTGCTTCTTTTTTATGTCCAAGTGCATTTAAGATTTCAAAAACTCCAGTCGCGAAAAAATTACTCTAAGCTTTGCCTTTTATTTTATTTTAATGTTAACCAATTAGTTGCAATATTACCATGTTAATGTTAGTAGATGCAGCACAACTTAGTCTCCATTGATTTGATAAGAGTTATAAGGTTATTATTTGTCTGCATAATCAAGTATTTGATCGAGTTATATAATAACGTTTGATTGAAATGTTATTTGGTTTGTATCATAATTCGTGTTGAATAAGATGAAGGTAATATACTATTAGGAAAGAAAATATATTTGAGAGAAAATTACTTGAACCAAAGTATCATCTTGTCCAAAGCAAAGCTACACAGACGCCATCAACAAAGCTAACAAGAACAACCAATTGTTTCCGTTCCCAAAACATCACTGGTATATATTTTTATATACCAAAGTAACCAAACATGAATACTCGTTAAAACATCACATCCAACATCATGTTATAATGGTTTCCGGGAGGCCTAAATTAATTTATTTACGTCTCATATCGTCCAATCTATAAAGAGCACAAAAGGTCCTCCAATTCCACCTCATAAAGCCTCGAATGAATCACAAAACTTGTTAATATACTTCGAAACTTTAGTGATTAGGCTATAATTTTCCCCTTAATCACGCCACTTAATTAAACACAGACACAATGAAAACATATATACTATTTAAAAGAGCCAAGAAAAGAATGGTGCACCGTGCACATAGATTAATTGATACTTACAGTTTGCACAGCCAGGAAGACAACATACTCTAGCCATAAAGAGCTGTATTTTATTTTCTTCCATGAGCTATCCCCAAACTGTCAATTTTTTGGTGACTTGATCGCTAAACTGGTAAATAAACTGGTGGAACTAATATGTGAAACTGAGACTGAGAATGATGGTCAGTTCAGTAAGGGTGTTCAATTCTGTGAAAGTCGGTTTTGGTGAAGTGCAAATTGAGTTTCTTCTGAAGTCAGCAGTCAGTTTGGTCTGCTGAGTACAATCGAGTTCTACACCTGGGTAGTTAATTACAAGTTTGGAAAATCAGTTTGAAGTTGAGTTTCATCTGGTGGATAACAGCTGAAGCTGGGGTTCACATCTGAGGCATTTCTGACAATTCCGACAAAGATCTTATGGCGGTTAGGGTTTAGGAAATTGTGTCTAGAAATACCAATGTTGTAATCCTTGTAACTTTGTGCATAGTAAGATATCTCGTTTTCTGTCCGTGGAGTAGTCGGTATAACCACGTTAAATCACTGTGTTCTCTCTGTTTCTGTGTTTTATCAATTTCTGCCATTCTTTACGTTTGCATTGCTTTTGTTTGTCTTTCTTAAACTGCAAGTTTTTCGTCTGTGTTTTAACAAACTGGTATCAAAGCGTTGGTTCATAGATCCAGAGAAGTTGCAGGTTGAACAGAGTTGATTTTCACCAAGACCGGTGACCGGTGCTAGAATTTTGTGATCAAATGTTTATTCTTTAGTAAGGAATATGTCAGCAATGAACGTGAAGATTGATAAATTTAGTGGGAGGAACATTTTCAGTTTGTGGCAAATCAAGATGCGGGCCTTGTTAAAACAACAAGGATTGTGAACTCATTTATCTGATAAAAGAGATGCCAGTTCAGCAGATTATGTCAGTCTGGAGGAGAAAACACATTCAACTGTCATGTTGTGCTTGTCTTATGATGTTATCACGGAAGTTGCTGAGAAAGTTACCGCTGCCAAGTTATGGTTAAAGCTTGAAAGTCTGTATATGACCAACAAATTGAGCTGAAGCAGAGGCTATTCAGCCTCTGGATGCATGGGGGGACTCAGTTGAGAGATCATCCTGATCAGTTGAACACAATATTACTTGATCTCAGAAATATTGATGTGAAGATTGAGGATGAAGATGCTGCTTTGTTTTTGCTGGTTTCATTACCGGCTTCCTATGAGAATTTTGTGCAGTCCTTCGTAGTTGAGAAAGATACAGTTGTTTGGAAGGATGTGAGGTCAGTCTTACATGCTAGGGAGCTGAGACAAAGTAGCTGGGGCAAACAATCAGGCTGCTGGAATAGTAGTCAGTAGCAGCATGGGAAAAGAGCATGGTTAGTCTAAGAAGAAAAATTTCAAGAAGACAAGGTCCAAAGGCCCTAAGTCCACAGATGTTTGCAATTACTGTAAGGAGCAGGGACATTGGAAGTCCAATTGTCCAAAGAGGAAGAAACAACATGAGAACACTTTTGGCACAGCTGCTGTGACTGTTGGGAATGACTCAGATGAGGATGTGGTTTTAATGGCAGGAGAGTCAGCACATCATACTGATGTGTGGATTCTGGACTTGATGGCCAAATTATAGTAAACTAACTTTAACCGGCAGAGTATCGGGTAGGCTGTACTACAACGACGAGCAGGGTCGTATCCCACAAGGAATCAATCAAGTATCACAATCATGCTCGTATTTAGTTTATGCTCACAATAGGGGTGAAAATAATAATTATAACTCGAAAACGAAATAAAATTGTAACTCTAAAATATATGATAAAATGAATAGCTAAACTACGATCAAGAACACTACTCTTAACATCTTACCGAATCACTAAGGATGAGCTAAAAAAACCTTACCAAGGAACAGGCTGCGAAAACTCGACTAGTTCGTGCATGGCAATCCTAAAACTTTAGTTTGCCTTCTTCGCAAAATACATTTATAAAGGTTATGTGTGGAATCATGAATCAAGTGATCAGTTTAATTGAGGTGCTGAACCTGTCCCATTAAGCTATAACGCAACAAACCTTACTTGGTCGAGGTTTTGCTAAAACAACTAATAGAGGGAGACTGAGCTCTTTTATTTTATAACTTAGAAAATGACGAACACAACGTTGATTGACGATTTTTCAGGACTTTCATATAAAAAAAATACAATAAATATATTATTTTTTTGCCATATTTTCTTGTATTTTTGTTTTTGGGTTGCCTCAGACCCACTAAGAACGAGGCACATATTTTACATTGGACGGAGAAAGAATTCTAATCGGTACCTTTAAGTATATAACACCAGAATCTTGTCCTATGTTTATTTGATGTGGTGATACATACATCTACTTAATATCTTTACAGTTTTTTTTTTTTTTTTTTTTTTTTTTTTTTTTTAGAAACGATCCTGTTATTACCACATAAAAAGAAACAGAGTTACAACAAAATAAACAAGGGCCCCTGCTTACAGTCCCCAAGCTATTTTTAAATTATTCAACCAATTGTAGATAGAGGAAACTAGCACAAAGATTGGATGTCTCTCCCGGCATTGCTGGTGAATCACTTGATTTCTCCAGTACCATAAGTTATGCACAGTTTCGCGAAAAATATATGGTCAGCCATTCCTTCTAGAAGGTCCAGCAATATTCGCCTTTATCCATTCTCCAATTGTAGGTCATGAGAAAAAAACTGAATGGGCCAATCCAGGTTGCAAGTTACGCCAAATCAGATTTGCCCACCTGCAATCCCGAAGAGCATGTAAGGACGACTCCTCAGCCTGGAGGCACAAAAGACAAATAGGCGAGCTGTATATTTTTCTTCTCCAAAGCAGTCGAAAAGTTGGCAACGCATCGTGTTGAGTTTGCCAGAGCATGAAATTAAGCCTATATGGGCCCTTCAATTTCCAAATAGACTCCCAAATGCTATTCGGCTGCCGAGTAGTGTCATTAGCCACGGAAAATCCTTCCTTTAAGAAAGACGCAGCCAAGCAGGTCGATTTCCAAGTTGGGGAATCAGTAGCACTTGGGGCGCAAACGGATTTTCATACTTCATAATAAGGGTCTTGACCAATAAAGAGTGATCATCAATAAGTAGCTTCCAAACCAATTTCCCCGGCAAAGCCAAATTCATCATATGCTGATTCTTGAAGCCAAGTCCCCCATACTCTTTGGGCTGACAAAGATTGTGCCAAGAAATGTAGTGCATTTTTCTTTGATTTTGGTCCTCACCCCAAAAAAAATTACGACAAATCTTGTCCACTTCATTAAGGACACCAGAAGGAATCTTGGCCGCTTGCATCATATAATAGGGATGAGTGGCCAAGGAGGTTTTAACCAAAAGCATCCTACCTGCCTTTGATAAAGATTTGATCTTTCAACTTGACAATTTCTTTCTCATCTTATCAATAAGAAAATTATAAGTGGCCTTAGAACTTCTGTGATGCAATAAGGGGACACCAAGGTACTTACCCAAATCATCCGTAGATTGCATCTCTAAGTTGTGACAAATGGAGGCTCTGACTTGCGAATTGGTATTTGAAGAAAAATGCACTCTAGATTTTTGCACTCACCTTCTGCCCAGAGATTGTACAAAAATCGTCCAAAACTGATTTGATGGTGGATGCTTGAGTTGTTGTAGCTGCCCCGAGCAAAATTAGATCATCCGCAAAAAACATGTGGCTCAAAAGTAGGCCAGACCTGCTAACTTTAATCGGTTTCTAATTGCCAGCCTGCAAGGAGTTGTCAATCTTCTGACTTAGAACTTCCATGCATAGGACGAAAAGATAAGGGGCAAGGGGGTCCCCTTGTCTAAGTCCCCTCATGGGTTTGAAGGGGCCTACCTTTTTTCCATTCCAAAGAACTTCAAGTTGAGAGGATTTGAGCCCAAACATGATAAGGTGCACTAGTTTGCTAGAGAAACCAATTGCATTCAGGATCTTCTCAAGAAACCTCCGAGTAACTCTGTAATAGACCTTCTCCAAATCAATCTTAAGCATCATGTTGCCTTTCTTCCCCTTCATATGTTTCAGGTAATGCAAAACCTCCTGCGCAATAAAGACATTATCAACTCCACCTCTGCCAGGGACATACGCAGCTTGGGTGTAGCTGACGAGTCTACTAATCACCACTTGCAATCTGTTAGCTAAGACATTGGAGATGATTTTCACACAGACATTGGTCAAAGAAATAGGTCGGAATTGAGAAACGGTTTCCGGAGGATTAGCTTTGGGAATCAAAGAGATAAGAGTCTTGTTCAATCTGTCATCGAAAGCACCAAATTCAAAGGCGTCAAACACAAATTTTAAAATGGAGGAACTTACTGTACTCCAACATTGCTTGTAAAAGCAGGCTGGTATTCCATCCGGTCCAGGAGCTTTGAAGTTTCCCATTTGAAATAGAGCATCTTCAACTTCTTTTTCGGAGACCTGCCTGTTAAGGAACTGAATATCCGAGGCATCAAGACTAGGGAAAGCAATATCGTCCAAGAGGGTGTGGTCAATCGGTTCCTCTTGGAATACATCTTTGTAGAAAGAACCATATTTTCAATCACATCATGATTTTCAGTCCACTGTCCCAGATCATCCTTGAGCCAAGTAATTCTGTGTTTCTGCTGTTTCTTAATAGTGGTCAAGTGATAAATATGGGTATTGGGCTCACCCTCAGCTATCCACTTAAGTTGTGATCGTTGGTGCCAATAAGTTTTCTCTTGATCAAGGATGACATTCAGCTCTTGATTTAAGTCAGCATGAAGTTTTTCCAGATAGCTTGAAGGGGGAACGTTCCAAACCTCTCTCAACGCCTTCAATTCTTGCCTGACAATCCTTCTTTCTTTGAAAAATGTTACCAAAAACCAATTTATTCCAACTTTTAGTCTTGATCGCAAAACCTTGAATAGCAAAAAAGAGAACAACATTCGAATCCCAGGCTGAATCAACATGGTCCGCAAATTGCGCACGCTCCATCCACGTCCTTTGGAAGAAGAAGGAGGTCGGATCAAACGATTTCGGCTGAGTGATCTCAGTTGAGAGGCACAATGGGTTATGATCCTAATGTTCCTTAGGCAAGTGTCTGACCAAAGCAGTACTAAATTTATCCAACCATTCCGTATTGCACCAAGCCTGATCCAGTCTTTGGAAAATGTGCGCATTACCATGGGTATTATCACACCAAGTGAATCTGGGGCCTTGAAAGGGGAGCTCCATAAGTTCACAGTGTTGAACCATCATCCACAAATTAATCTTGTTGATGCCCCCAACATTACGGCCACCCTATTTGTCCTTCTGGAAGAGAACTTGGTTGAAATCTCCCATCAGAAGCCAAGGATGTTGAATCACAGCACTAAGTCGCTTTAAATAATCCCAAAATTCATTCCTCGCACTAGCAATAGGGCTAGCGTAAACCATAGTCAGAATCCAGTCAATCTCATTATCTTTCATCACAGCCATCGACAGACTTTGATTGGTGCAGGTGATGTAGTGTAAAGTTACTAGGTCTCCCTTCCAAAAACACCAAATACCTCATGCATAGCCTTTTGCCTTAACTACACAGGCATTCGTAAAGTCGGTTTTATCAAGGATATAGGCTGCTCTATCACTGGAACTCTGTGTTTCCCCTAACAAAAGGATATCGGGCTTCTGCTGCCCCAGAATGGACTTGAGATGACGGAGAAACTCCCTTGAGGAGGCCCCCCTACAATTCCAGCCCAAAAAGACACGAACCGATCTAACCTGAAAACTCGAAAACCTTAACCAATTGAAAGTCAAGTTTTTTTTTGGGTGAAGTTTGGACCTAACATGAATGTGGTTGGGACTGAATCACATTTCATGACACATCCAGCCTAAACAATACATTAAACAAATAACACATACCAGAACTGAAATGATAATTGCAGAAGGTACTTTAATATTGTTGTTTTAGGTGTCTTGCTGCTTGTTGGGTGGGTGGAGGGGTTTTACCGGGAAGTGTAGCTAGGTGTTTTTAAGTGGGAGGCAGGTTTGCGATATCTGCTTGTTACACTATTTCTCGATCCCTCTCTTTTGTTGTAATAAAACAGTTCAAGTTGCTTTTACGGATTCCAGTGGTGTGTTTAGATGCTTCAGTCTCACAAAAATCTCGGAGAAACTCCCTTGAGGAGGCCCCCCTACAATTCTAGCCCAAAATCTTTATCATTGAATAGAAAGTAAGGATGAGTTTGTGGTAGCTCCTACCACATCAGCTTCAAAAAGAGGATTTACATTCGTTGAACCCATATTCAACCCCGGTTGGGCCGTTTCTTGAGCTTTATCAGGTGGGTGGGACTTCACATTATCAACCGACTACTGCAAAGATGGGCTGGATGTTTGCACAACCTGTTGTGAATTTCGCTAACTACTGCCAGCTGAAACCTGAGCTTGGTTATTAGAGACATCATTAAGGGCTCCTCGTGAGCTAGGCCGTGACTTAAAAGATAGTTTTTTCTTGATTTGCACACTATGGACCGAAAGTCCGCCTTCCAATTCTTTTCTCTTACCAACATCTCCTCTAGATTTCGAGGGTCCAACACTGTTGTCCGATTTACGATAGTCTACCCTAGGTCCTCTAGACCCCTCAACCTTCTTTTATTTTCCATGGTGCTGTTTGTTATTTTGTTGCTTATTTAGTTCAACCACTTTAGCTTGCCCTCCATGCGGGAGTACATTCTGAGTGTGTAATTGCAAGTTCTTAACCGGTTCTGGTACTAAATCCTCATTGACAACATTTTCTTCCATTAGAACCTCAAATCTGTACCCACCAACTGGCATAGGACTAATGATTTCGACTTCCTGCTCCTGAGTCTACTGGAAAGTCACGGTGGTCTCCATTTTCTTTTCTCTATTGGGATTCCATCTTCTCCGCCTTTGTGCGATCATCCAAGGCCCATACGGATTTTCAGCTGTAGGTCCATGTGCCACATTTGCGTGTTTCTTGGTACTGTTATATGTGGAAGACTCGGTATTAATCGAAAGAGGACATTCCTCCTTCATATGGCCAAATTTCCCACATCCCCAACAAATTTGTTGGAGATCTTCGTATTCCACCTTGTACCTACGACCATTTATCACCACTGACGATTTCAAACGCTTATCCAGATCAACTTCTACACACACTCATGCAAATCGGCCCCTAGAATTTTGCATAGTGTATGGATCAATTTTCACAAATTTTCCAATCATGGAGCCAAGTAATCTCAACAGCGGCCTACGGAAGATCTCTAGAGAGAGCCCAGAAAATCTGACCCACGCAAGGGTCGAAGTAATCGTCTCAATTTCAAGTTGCAAGAAAGGCTTCCACTTTCTCACAGCCAAGTAATTGCCCATAATCACCCAAGGGCCATTCTCAAGGGCTACATCATAATCTTCCTTTTTAGTGAATCGGACCACATAAAAGCCATTCTCCAAATCTGTTACCTCAATTCTTCCGGTATGCTTCCACAAATCACTTAATCTCTTGCATAAATAATTATACGAGATGGTCTTACCGAGTAGCTTGATGATCAAAGCTCTCCTCCATGGCCGCCAAAGATCAAGACACTCTTCCAGTGTATTACTAGTGCATCTTCATCCGTCTCCGGACCCATCAGATTGTCGATTGCTTCTTGATACTCCTCCGGATTATCATCTTCTTCGTCCTCCCCTATGTAGATATTGGGGTCTGAATATCTTCCTTTTGTAAAGCCATCTTCGTCTTCTGACAGATCAATAGGGGTAATACTTAGGCTATCTCCAGTCATAAACATTTTAAAAGGTTTATGACTGTGCCACGTCATCGGTTATAAACCTTTTCGTTTATAAACCTTTTCTTCTCCACTCATAAACCTTTTGAAAAGTTTTATAGAATGGGCCACTTCTACACATAAATATTTTTTTTCTACTACACACAAAATAAAAATAAAAAAATAAAAGCACTTTGTCAGATATAAACCAGGTTTATCTGCACAAACCTATTCTAAAAAAAGATTTGCCAACTCAAAGCAGCTCCCAATGGCAAAAACCCTTTCCAAAAGCTTTTTTTTTTTTTTATAAACCTCTTCATTGGAGATGGTCTTAGTAACTAAACTTACTAAGTCAACACACAAATCACTATTTTCCATAACTCTATTTCCATAATACTAGTCGCCATATCGTTATAATATAAGAAGCATATCTTCTCCTTTCACTTCATTTTCTAAAAAGAAATTTTCATCTCCAATAAAAAAAATATCTGTGCCATGGGTGGTAACTCGGGAGGAGTAAGTACACATAACACATGTAGCACAACCCTTAACTCCTATATAAGAAGCATATCCTATCTTTTCACTTCACATTCTAAAAAGAAATTTTAATCTTCAGTTAAAAAAAATGACTGTGCCATGGGTGGTAACTCGGGAGGAGTAAGTACACATAACACATGTAGCACAACCCCTAACCCCTATATAAGAAGCATATCCCCTCCTTTCACTTCATCTTCTAAAAAGAAATTTCCATCTCCAATAAAAAAAATGTATGTGCCATGGGTGGTAACTCGGGAATGAGGTACTTGCGAATGAAGAGAAAGGTGATAATAGAACTCGCCTTGACAGGTGACTTTGTACATGAGCAATATCACAATGTTCTAGATGAAATTGCTCGGCAACAACCACATGTGAAGTATGCTCGAGTTTCCATGGATTTTCTCAAGGTATGTATAAAATAGTTGTTATTCATAATGCAAGTTTATAAAACCACTGCATACATGTAACATTCCGAATTCTCAGAAAAGGGTAAAGAAGTAATTGGGTATATTTTCTATGACCTGATTATTATCTAACCTATTTATTTAATTAACAAAAATTTAATTAAAAGAAAAAAAATTAGTAAAAAGCATTTAATTAATAAAAGGGATTAATTAAATATTTAAGGAAATTAATCCCAATATTTTCTCTCATTATGTTTCACGCAATCTCTGAAGAAAAAGGGGAGAAGAACGACGGCAAACAGAGGCAACGTAGAAGAACAACGCAAGATGCCTGAAACGTAATCTTCAACCGTGCGGCCAATCCGTTCATCGTTACAAGATGCCGTAGTAGAGAAAAGTGATCACCGCAACGAGACGAAACTTTGGAAAACAACATCTCACTTTTTTTTATAAGTTTTCAATTTAGCCCTAGTTTTTGGTAACCGTCGGGTTCGATTCTTCAAAAATTCATATCTTTTAATTCGTAGCTCTGTTTCGCAACCAAGAGAGTCAAAACGATCGTCTTGGAGCGTTGATCGTTCTAAAAATAGTTTTATAGGAAATAATCCAGGTAATCTTCTGTTTCAAGCACTTTTTCATTTCGAGATATTCAAGAAAATATGATTTTAAAGTTTCTTGTTGATTTAATAGGTTTTGGGATTTGAGATCAAGAGTTGTAGCAATTTCTTGGCGTTTTGCTTTCAAGATTACTTGCAATTAAGGCAAGAGGCTCTTCATAATGAGTAATTATAGTTTTATAATGATGGGGTTGAGTGTTGATGAGTTTTGTGTTGTGTGGTGCTGAATTCATGTTAGGTTGTAGTTAGTGGGTTGTGATATGCCTTGGTGTGTTTAAGTTGAGTTTTTCTTGTTGTTTTTATGAGTATTTTGGTGATAAACGTATTTGGTTTGGGATAGAAATCGTTTAAGTGCAAAGAATGAATGTTTAGTATGTTGTAGGTGGAATGCGTACGCTTTGGCTAGCAATGCGCACACATAATGGTCTCTTATATTCCCAGCAGGTGCAATGCGCACACATTGATTAGCTATGCGCACGCATTCAACCCAGTTTTGGGGAAATTGTGGTTTTAATCCACGAGATGAGTTTTAAATGTTAATTCTTGATCTAATAACACTAAATGAAAATGAACAAGCCTCGAATGAGTTTCTGATGCGTTTAGTTCCGGTACCGAATGTACTCTTCTGAAGAGTTGAAGTTTGGGACCGTCGGAGGAGCATGAAAAGGCTTGTGCTTTGATGAATTAGTATTCATCAATCTGTGTATTTGTTAGGCCTTGTCCGTGTCTAGTGGTCTAAGTAAGATAGCAGTATGTGATGGAGCTTACTTGAAAATACTTAGGTGGCTAGTTAACAACAAATAATAATATTACATACATGTTTAGTAAAAGATAAAACATCGATCGTTCTTGGTAAGGCACGGATTCATATCGGCGATGTGATACGTTCAGTAAAAGCGAACAACGCTGCTGGCCTATAAATGACTGAATGGCAGTGGAGGAAATTCGCTGAACGTATATGCATACCGGGGGGATCCCGGAACTATCGGTGCTATTCATTGTAGTTGGCAAAGATATCTCGTGATGGATACACATAATGCTTAGCAAGTGCGTCTTGAATCTGCTTGACGTAACCAAGATAAGTTAAGATAGAAACGTATAGTCATGACATGTTGATGGACACGGAGTGAACCATAGATTGAGCCGGTCTCATAAAGATAACATAATAATAATAATAAAAAGAACCTTTTTGTTGCAGAACTTAGTTATTGATTAGCTTCTCTCTTTTACTAAGTACTTTGTACTTACCCCCTTTGCATTTTATCATTGTATGCATTTTGGGGTGAGAAGACGGACATGTTGACCAAGAGTAGATGACGACACTTGAGGACGTTGATGCCTTGACGAAGCTTTTAGTTTATTTTCCTTGTAAATGTTGTACTAGACTAGTTGTATTCTTTTTTCTTAGACTTGTTGTACTCTTACTCTAAGATCTTCGTAAGTTTGGTTTGTACTTTTAAGACCTCGTATTGTGTTAGTTTTTTTTTTGGGATTATCGTCGTTGTAATTTAACTATCCATCTTTAGTATGGTTGTATCTATTCGTAATGGCATTTATACTTTCATCCGAGTCTTTTTAACTTCCGTTTCCTTTATTTTGATACGACGACGTAGATGCTTGCGTATAAGGTTAGATTTATTTAATGTTATCTGGCAAAAAGCTTCTCTAGAATAAAGCTTCAGGTTTTATGAAGCAGGCGATTACAATACTATACACAAGAACACAAGTTTTGAACATAAGTCATTCATGTCATAATAAAAGCCTTGTTGTTCTTTTTATTTTCCTTTTTTTTTTTTTTACACATTGTAGCCGAACGAATATTAAAAACATCATAAAATCGATTTTTGGCTTCAATGCCTGTTGTTCATTCATGTATTTGTAGGAGTTTATTAACAACTTCATCGTCAGTACATTTTGAAAGCAAGCTATTCATCTTCATCTATACATATATTCTAAAGTCGTATATCATCTATGCTTAATCACCTAATTATTTGAAAGCATTTTAACATTTGTGCTTTTCTTAATGTACAGCTGTTAGCTGGTTTAAAAACACCTAGTAAATTCGAGATTTAGCTATATATAATGTGGACAATTTTTTTTATCAAAAGTACTCATTACACTACTCAATTTTGTTTGCAGCCTCAAGAGGGGTTGAGTGGCGTTCAATGGGCTCCACATTATCTGTTGTTTGAAAATGGTTTTCTATATAATGTATGTTTGACGAGTACGTGTATTACTCTGCATTTTGATGTATAAAATAAGTATGTTTAAGTATGCTTTTTCAAGGAAGTTTCCTATTGTATTTTATTTACTTATCGTTTCGAGTCAGATCTGTACTGTAATAGTTTTTTTTTTATTAGTTCTATTTAAAAAAACGAATTTATTTTTCGTGTTATTTATTTTTCCAGTATTTAATTTTCTGTAATTATTTCGTTAATTACTGATTTGTTCCGTAAATTAATGCACACACGACACACTTTCCAACATTAAGTTCTTTTTTATTTCTTGCATACATAAGACCAATATTCATACCCAAGTTCACTTAATAAAAAATGTAATCACAGGATCAACGGCTCTAAATTAGCTCAGAACCTCATGACTACACAAGGATGACCAACACTTGACTCGAATCAAATCGTCTACGCCCGATAATCATGTTATGTTATACCTTAAAAGTCGATAATCATAAATCTATGAAGCATGCAAATGGCTTGTTTTCAAATAGCACTATTGAAAAGGAGAAATTCTTGTGTGGTAACCCGATTTGTGTGGAATTCTGAGTGTGACTAATTTAAGCCCGCACACCCCATTGTGGAATAAAACAATGGACCTGGTGGGATAAAAATGACAAACTAACTAGTACTACATACTTATGTCTTAGAGGTTTCAGTAACACCATAATTAAAAATACAACTCAAAATTCTACAATATCGACCATTTCATCATCTGGGAAAACAAACACAACTCATATTTCTACAACATAGACTACTTCACCGTCCTAGATAACGTACACAACTCCAAATCATGGACAATATAGTAGTATCTCAAAAGAGCAACGGAAATAGGAGAAGCCAACGGAGATAGAGGGTCATTCACCCTCCGCCTCGCTGTCATCGGGTTACTTAAAGGATAATAAAAACTATAAGGAGCGAGCACTATCGTCCAAATTATTCAAGGAGAACTAAGGCAACTACAAGAAAGTATAATGTAATGGTGACTTACACTATGCTACTGAGTTTGGTATGGAAACATGTTTTGGTCTGCAATGTATAAAGCATCTGTTGAAGTCTGGTGTTCAGCTGAGGGCAAGTTCAGCAGGATTGATCAGCCTGCCGATGGAAAGTCCACTGAAGACAAGTCTGCTGAGGCTCAGCAGACTTGTAGAACACGTCTGCTGCAAGTTTGTTATTTACTGGTTTGGCTGTTTAGTCGGTTAGAGTTGGATTCCCAAGGCAATAAATACCATCTGTATTAATTGTAACTCATCATGTAACTTTCTGATGATAATAAAGCATCCTTGTTTGTCCGTGGAGCAAATCGGCACATTCTTTGGAAACCACGTTAAATTTGTGTTCTTCTTGTTTCTGTGTTTGTTTACTTGTTTATCTTTATCTTTACTCATAATCACCATCACTTCTTGATCGATCCGTCATAACAAACTGGTATCAGAGCTTCCAGGTTCATCAAGAAATCTGTTTATCTGTTGAAGCAAGGTAGATTGGCACCAAGGTCATAATTGACACTAGGATTTGGGATTTACGCAAGCGTTTCTAGTGAGAAAGATGTCTGCTTTAAATGTTAAGATTGACAAGTTTATAGGAAGGAACAGTTTTAGTCTGTGGCGAGATCAAGATCGTGCTTTGTTGAAGCAACTTGAGGATTGTGGGGGCCCCTGCCTAAATCAACGTAAGGAAGTCTTCTTTGAGAGAGCCGCTTTGGAGGAGAAAGCACATTCAACAATTATGTTGTGCTTGTCGATGATATTATCACAGAGGTTGTTGAAGAGGACACCGCTTTGAAGTTGTCGTCCAAAATTGAGAGTCTCAGATATAACTAAGTCTCTAACCAACAAGTTGTTATTGAAACAACATATGTTGATTTAAGGATGCATGAGAGGCACTCAACGGTGAGGATCATCTAGACCGGTGAAAACAATATTGCTTGATTTAAGGAATATTGATGTGAAGATTGAAGATGAGGATCTTTGCATTGATTCTACTTGTATTATTGCTGCATCATATGAGAACTTTGTGCGATCCTTTATTGTTGGGAAGGACTCAGATCATTAAAGGATGTAAGGTCATCACTCCATGCTCGAGAGTTACGCCATAAGGCATCCGGATCTGGGACGAGATAGTCGATCTTACGGGTTGGTGGCCGGTGGAGTCGGCGAGGGGCAGTAATTCGGAAAGAAGAAATTCAAGAAGAATTCCAACGGTCCTAAAGTTAAGGATATCCGTAATTATCGCAAGGAGCAAGGACATTGGAAAAATGAATGACCAAAGAGAAGAAGAAGCGAGGTACAATTTGCTTTGGCGTAACAAGACACCAACTCTGAAGAAGATCCGCCTTAGAATTTTTGAGTCGCAGGGGCGCAGAGATGTGTGGATTACGGACACTTTGGGGCATCTTATCATGTGTGTCCACTGAGGAGTGGTTTTCAACTTATCAAGATGTGGATGGAGGCCATATTGCAATGGCTAACATCAAGGTGCAAAATAGTTAGGATTGGATCAATCCAACTTAGAACACATGATGGTAAATTCACATTGCTCGAAAGAGGTTAGACATGTTCCACAAATGACCAAGAATTTGATATCACTTAGTCTCTTTGGACATCAAAGGGTTCAAGTTCAGGGGTGAAGGTGAAGTGGTGAATGTCTATAAGGATTCAAGTGTGATTCAAGGGTATCAGCGAGGGGACATTGTACATACTACAAGTGGTCTCATCAGATCGATTCTAGCGATGTTGCATCATCGAGAGAGGTTCTGACCACAATTGACTAAGTTGTGGCATATGAGATTAGGTCATATGAGTGAAAAGGGATGCAAATTCTATCTAAGTCTGATCTACTTGGGGGGCGTAAGGTCAAGGAGTTGGAATTTTTTGAACACTGTGTGTTTGGGAAGCTACATAGGAGCAAGTTCCCAAAAGTAATTCACATCACAAAAGGGACACTTGACTATGTCCATTCTGATTGTTGGGGACCTTCAAGGGTGGAGTCATTGGGTGGTCACATGTACTTTGTGTCCTTTATAGATGATTATTCAAGGATGGTTTGGGTAGTCATGATGAAGCACAAGAGTGAAGCACTCAAGAACTTCAAGCAGTGGAAGGCTTGTTAGGTGTTGTGCCCGAAAGACAATTTGTGTAATTGTTTTTAATAATGGATGACAGAATTTATCTCACCTTATTACTTGCTTTGTGCTTGTAAAGTAATACCTTCGCTGCAAACCCTAAGTATATCTGTATGTAACCACTTAACTCAAAGTGTATGGATTACACGTGAGGATTGAGTTAGTGGAGATATGCTTAAATCATGTTAGTCCGTGGTGAACTTAATCGAGTTTAGGGTCTCTTGATTAAAACACCAATAATGCGCCTGTAACACCTTAGGGTGTGATAGTCTTATCCGGACTGTCGGTAGAGGGTACCTACGTGGGGCATTTATATATGATGGCATTCATATAGGACTAGACCGATTTAATCTGAATTTCGATATAATTCCGTAATCGAGGAATCTTATTAAATCATTAGATGATCATATATGGATCAACCTTAATCTGAGGTGATCTGTGGTCTTCGCTTGTCTCGGGTAGTGTTTGATGTGTTAGTTACGGTTCACTTGAATATGTGTACCAAGCCACTTCTCATTGGAACTATCCTGATGAGTGAGTAATTTCGATTTTCACAGACATGGAATCCATTCCTTCCTCGCGGGAAGTAGAGAGACGATCCTCTTATTTGTTAGCCCTAAGAAAGTGATCGATCCGGGAGTTCACATTTGACTAATTAGCTACTAGTCGATATGTGCACTAATTGATCATCGGGGTTAATGGTAAATAAGGATAAGACATTCTGTGCCGGGTTTACGGAGACATCCCACACAGAGTGGACGATCACATGAGGGTTAATCAAGATGTAGTGATTATATCAATGGACGCTTATTCACTCTATAGGTTGAGTATAAGTATATATCTCGTAATTGGTAGAGTTCGATTTCGGGTTTATGGTGGCGTAATCCGGAATTAATAATTTAATATGTATATTATGTTCGATGAATAATATATTTAATTATTGAGCTACTTTGGTTATAGTCCATGGTCCCCAATGTGGCTTCTATAATTGGTGATATTCTTGTTTATTTAGGCCTCGTAAATAATTAATTGGTGGGCTAATTAATTGATATGCATGGATATTATTTAGTTGAGCTAAATAATATACTACACATAAAAGACATTTTATGTGGGATTCTAAACCCTAATGTGGCGCTAAGGTCTTCCAATTAGCACAAGAATTAATTTTCTTGTGTTATGGAAAATAAAAGATATTCTTGTTATATTATTGGTTGTATGACTTGTTATTTGATTTCCTATTGGTCAATACATGTCACAATTAGTCATTAAGGAAAATATCCTTTTATTTTATTTAATTAATTATTTATTTATTTAATTAAAACTTGGAGACCAAGGATTTACTCTCCTATAAAAGGAGAGTTATTCCAAGTGTAAAGGGCGTGGCAAATTTCAACCTCACCACCAAATAAAGAGAGAAAAAATTGTTTTTCTTGTCTTGGATTTTTGAAGAAGAAAAACTACAAGTTTTTCTTGGTGTTTCATATCAAGGAGGTTCTCATATCAAAAAGGGTGTCCACCAACCACCGTTTGGAGAACACATTGGAAGATCAAGGCTTCTCATCCTAAGATCAAAGCTTCTCTTCCTACTATTGGTAAGATAATCTTAAACCCCTTGTAGGATTTTATATCCTTTATTTATGTGTTATAATATATAAATCGTGATCCATCCATTTAAGATAGATCTAATTCATTTAGATCCGAGCTCCTACATCCTTCAAGGCTTTGGTTGAAAATCGAGACAGGAGGAAGATCAAGAGACTTAGAAGCGATAATGGGTGGAATTTTGTTGGTGCGAGCTTGATGAATTATGCAAGAATGAAGGCATTGCTAGGCATCATCTTTGTAAGAGACACTCCACAATGAGAATGGTGTAGCAGAAAGAATGAATCAAACTCTTCCGGAGAGGGCAAGGTGCATGCTCTCTAATTGCAGGTCAGAAAGAGATTTTGGGCGAGAGGGTCGTCAATACTGACTGCTACTTAATCAATAGGGGCTTACATGGGATCAAACTTAAAACACCACTTGAAGTTTGGTCGGGAAGGTCGCCAGACTACTCTGACTTAGGGTTTTGGAAGCACTTTATCTATTATCATGTCGGTGAGGTAAACTGGAACCTAGGGGCAAGAAGGGAGTGTTTGTTGGATATGGAGATGGAGTTAAGGGTATAAAATCTGGTCATCACTAAAAATAGGGTTATACTCGGCAGGAGTTTAGTCTTTGATGAAAACTCAATGCTTAACTCATCTGTGAAATCCACATCTGAATATGAAATTGGATCTGAGGCTGAGAAGGTTGACAAGCAGATGGAGCTTCAAGCGAGCCTGGCTTTGGATCAAAAGAGTCGGTGGTGATCAACAATCGCCAGATCGCAGCAGGATCCAAGCCGGTCTTTGAACAAGAGTCGCGAGGTATAGCCGACAGATCCTAAACCTAACCTCGAAACGGCGCGTAAATCGACAAACGTTTCTGGTTTAAACGATCCTAACCGGCGATTGTACCGGGTCAAATTGTGGTGCTAGTATGGTGAGTCGAGTGTCGAATCCTCAGGGAACTTGGTAATTTCTTTTACGTGTGGTTAAACACCAAAGAGCTGCTATTAACTCGATCTAAATCGCAATTTTATAACACAGATCACTACTATTCTAGTCAACATAAAATAAATACGTAATTTAAAAGTTATTCTAATATAATATATATAGATATATAGATATATATAGATGTACATAAATTGCAAAGTATATATATATATATATAAATATATAGGTACCAATATACTAAGCAGATAATTTTAGAGAACTGGCCAAAACTTATATAATTGGTTTATACGATCTTTTCGATTAATTGAAATGTGTTCGATCTCTCCTTTTATTTTAGGTCCAATTGAGTAAATGAAACGGTGCACTCCTGAGGTAAACAATTCCTCCTCACACGAGCGTATGAAATTGTCATATGTCCATTGCATCAGTCCAAGGTCCACAACTGTTACGGTAAACGAATTAATCTGAACAAGTCCCGAGTACAAATCTACCTTTAGATAAAAAGGAGTCATTCCGTTCGTCAAACGGTCAATTTTATTTTAAAGGCTCCGGTTGTCAAAGCCGGACGATTTAACTTTCGGTTTAAGTTTCAATTAAAGCGATGATTTAACATTATTACGATCTTGAGTACAAATTATAATAAAATTCATTTCTCCCAAAACAAATTTACCCCCGGGTAGGAAATCGGATTCCGTTATCACGTTATTCACACGGCCAATTTTACCCTCCGGTTTTTCTATCTTTTATCTCATATCTTGACTACGAGGCGTCAATTCATAATTAGATTATGAATTCCTCAGATCGGTTAAATATGTCAATACGAATACGATCAAAATAGAAAAAGATTCAATTAACTCAATTTTTAGTCATTTTAACTTAACAACATTTCTTTAACGAAAAGATCGAAATAAAACCGATTACATAGTTTTGGCCAGTATTATATTTAGCCTAAAAACATTATAACAACGGAAAATATAAAAACAAACATAAATACTTAAGAAAAGTTACCCGAATACGGCAGTTGATTCAGAAATCGTATCTTCCGGACATTACAACTTCTTTAGCAAAACCGACTTCCGAGATTTTCCCGAGCATTATAACGATACTAAAACTACATTATTACGGCGTAAGGCCTTATTTACAACTACTACTAAAATTAAAAAGAAAAGAGAGAGGAGATATATATATATATATAGGATGTATATATATGGTACACTTCGATCTGTTCTCTGATGCATTCCTTATATAGGCAAAGGTCTCAAGGCCGGACCGGTCCGAGATTAAGCCGGATCGGTCCGGTATAATGATTACCCCCACTAACTTGATCACTCCAGCATGTGCGGTGAAGATATTATTTTTTATATATAATTATTAAACTTCTAAAATTCATATCTCGAGTTCTGGCCCTCCAAAAATTGCAAACGAAATGCCAAAATTAAGGTCTCGAGAAACTCTACAACTTTCATGAAGGACTCTTCTCCAGATAACGCCTTCTTGATAACCTCGTGTTCTCCCGAAGCTTTTACGGGATTTTTCTTAATCCAAATCGATTAGCCACTTGATCACTGTTTAAGTTGTAGACCTCCAATCTTCATAATTTAAATTGCATTGGAAAGCTCTCGGAAAAATCTACAACTTTCATGAAGAACACTTTCTCTGAAAATGTTGTTTAGATGAGCCATTCGTTTGTCGAAGACATTTCTCTATTATTACTTATCCAGATTGGTTGGCCACTTGTCCACTTAAGCTATAAAATTGACCATTTAAGCTCGTGGCACTCTCTAAATCATTCCAGAGATATGGTTAAACTTCAATATGTCGATTCTCGGGGTCTCGGTTTATAAATCTGCAATAAAATACCACAAATACCCACGTAAATCTGACACGACACTCCGATTTACTAAAATCGGTACAAAATTACAACTTTTTACTATTATTACTATTAACTACTCTAAATTATAAAGATTAACATTTCATACCATAATTTCATATATTTTATATAGAATTCGTTGATAAAACATAATAATATAACGTATATTTAATCATATAAAAATAATACATCAAATTACTCCCCACTTAGCTTTTGATCATCCTCGAGGAAAAATAAGCGGAAATAAAAGATAGTATAATTTTTCAGATTATAATTTATATTGTCAATATTATAAATATATTATCTATCTTAATTTAAAATCTTAAGAAGACAGAAAGAGTATATAATCGAAATAACTTAAACATTAAATATTATTTAGATAAAATTATATATGTAATACTTAATAAGTATAAATAAAATATCAGAATTATTTTTAATCGCAACTATTATGAAATTCTGGAATCGGAAACTTCGGTAAAGTAGTCGACAAAAAATGGCTTATAGAGTTTAGGTTCAAGATGTTGGTTAATCGGAAAAAAGGGAAATCAAAAAGAGAAAAGAAGTAAATGCATCTACATCTTTATATTCTTGATAAAAAATAATCATCGATTAATAACACATTTTTTTCAGATTTTCTCTCTTCTTCTTCTTTTTTTTTTTTTTCAAGATTAAGAACTAAAAGCGTGAGTGTGTGTAGAAAATCAAACTTACAGGCATTGCTTCATCAAGATTGATCGGAGTACTACTCTTTCGATCGAAAATTACAAGTCCGGTTTCCTTAAACTTGTAATAATTCACGAGATCTTATGATTCAACTTTTCCTCTTTCATTTTATCTTGTGCCCTCATTCCCCAACAATAGGACATTTCGTGATAATACCCTAAATTTGGACTACTATCATCAGCAATCGGAGCTTACTTACCTCATAGTGATATAGGACATTTCGTGATAATACCCTACTCACTCCAATCATTGGTAGCTACAACCGATTTGTTCTTTTTATTTTTAAGTTGTTAATCACGAGATAAGGAAGATAACGATATTTGATTAATTTCGTGTAAATATGGTGCTTCGTTCTTAATTCTTTTATAGAATATTAATATATCGAACTTATTACCAAAATCGACTATGTTGCAAGTGTCATGAGGTAAGATCGAATATACTACTACTTATCTAATCTTTCCAATCTCAAAGATATACCAAAAATTAGCTTTTATGTCTCCATCTCTTTTTATAAATGCATTACAAACTTGCGGTATTTCAAGGAAATGTAGACCAAAATTAGCTAAAGCTCGGTTATTTAATCACAATTGACAATTTCGAGTGAGGTCTTGATCACTCTAATCAAAGTGAGGTAGGTTATTTGGCTATAGTTATATTTTTGTGGTGCCAAAATCAACAAACTTAGTCCAATTCCAAACTCATAATTCATATTGAAAATGATTCTAAAATTTTTACTTATAAATATCAACATACTTATATAATTTTATAAAAACAATATCTAATATTAATTACTCAATTATATAAACTTAAAATCTTATTAAAATCTAAATTAGACATATAATATAATTATTGTTTTGACTATTTTTCTAAAATTTTAATGAATTTTCTAACCTAACTCTACTCCCCACTTACGAAGTGGCATCGTCGATGTTCAATAAGTAGTAAAGAAGTAGGTTGAAAAAAATTAAAATTATCTATTAACGTTATTTTTCTGATTTTATTTTAGCGTATACTAATTAAAACAAACTTAAAAAACTAAGACATATATATTAAACAAGATACATTATTATAAACTTTAAAAGAAAAACTTAACTTAACTAAAGAAACTTCAAACCTAACTTAATTTAACTTATTCAAATTTAAATAAAACCAACAAACAACTCTCTAAATGGTAGACGAACAACCCGGTGTATCAACCGGTATCAAACCAAACCGACTATCTCTAGACGGAAAAATTTCATCCGTCTCCAGCTCTTCCACTCCATTCATAAGAATACACAAACGCGAGATCATCCATGAATTGGGCATAGGTTTCCCCCTACTACCTCTGGCTATTGCAAAGTCCGACACATTTCTCTGAATCAATATACCCCAGTCAACAAATTCACCAAATGCCAATGCATAGAGCAGAAGCATTTCTTCTTCAGAAAGGCTAGCAAAATCCCAGGTGGGATAAACTCGAGAATTTATAAAATGCTTCCACGCCTTTAGATGTGGAAGTAAAGCTCGTGTTGACATGTCGTGATTTGTATCAAAAAGCGGGAACAGACATTGGAAAGACTCGTGTACTTTATTCAAATGATTGTATGCATTGTCTAGTCCCCATTTTATTTCAAAGTGCTGCATCGTAACTGGTGGTATTTCAAAAAGTTGATTTATAATAGATGAAGAGAAGGGAACAGCCACTCCTCTTACCATAATGATTTGTGTAGACTCTATCACGAATGTTGAAAGTAGGGCCGAGTAAAATTCCCTTACAACCGTAATATTAACTCGCCCTCGTGGTGTACTTACAAATTTCTTCCAGCCACAACTACGGATCATAGTTTTTCCCCATTGATCAAGCTTATCTAAATTTAAACCTTTCTCCAATAGGATTGGAGAATTTGCAAAACGATTGTGTAAAATGATATTCTCGTTAGAAGCTTGAGATTCGGATGATCCGGTGTATCCAGGCTCGTAAGAATTAACCGACGGTGAAGAGTGGTTCGACATTTTTAAAGTTTACTATAAAATAAAAGAAGGAAAATTGAAGATGGTAAAGATATGAGCATTTGTTGCTCCTCCTTTTACTTCCTTAAATAGATAGTAAAAACTTACGTGTGTGCATTAGACGGACTCAAGAAGAATGACTCACCTTACATTCTTCACGGCCCGGTCCGGGAAAATGCCGGCTCGGTCCGGCCTCATCCTACTTTTTCTTTGAGGGGACAGAGGTAAAAGACAACTTGTGTTTTGTTTTTTACTTCACGTGTGAAACAAGGCTTCCACTTGCCTTGAAGATAATTTGATAATGGTTGAATTAATTCATCCACCTTGATACGGACGGATAAAATGACACATTAGTTATATTTTGAAAACGACTCAATAATGATACAAAATTATTTTTGTGATTTTTATAGTTTATAAAACTAAACGATCTAGAATGCAAACCAAATTTTTATAAAACAATTGTAAAACTAAACGAAAAATGAAAACCAACCAATATCTAAATGACAAATGTCGAATAAAAAGTGTAATAAAAATGTTTAATAAAAAATTATTAAATTCAATCTTCATCGTAGTCTTCCTCAGGATCAACTTGAAAACTCGAACTCGGAAAGCATCGAGAAGTCGATGGTTGAATCGTAGTCGTGGTCCTGATCGAACTATCAAGACCCATCGAACTCATGCCGGTCGTGACATGTGCAAACTCAGTGAATCCTCCCCAACTCGACATATTTGGTCTCTCGAACACGTCGAAAATACACCGTCCCCACTAGATTGGCTTCCAAAAGGATATGACGATGGATGAAAGCTCGAAGGTGGTGGAATCGGTGTTTCCCATTGTGGTAAGGTATAAGAATCGATCGACAAGGTGGATGGCGGGATCATCAAAAGTAGGATTACGAAGCAAGCAAGCGCTCGTTCCTTCTTAAACCTCTACGAATATCATCACACCAACGCCTAGTACTCAAATGAATAAAGCCACATTGGCTTGACCACGTGCAACATCTCATCACTAAAGATTGAAACATGTCATATGTGATAGTGTTGGAGAAAGGAGTTTGTTGAGGTGACTAGAAAAAGATGGAAAAGAAGAAGATGTAAAAGCGGTGGAGTGGCCGAGTTTGACGTCTTCTAAGCAAAAAGAGCTAATACTACCATCCGGAATACTAGTCAAACTAGTCCAATCGATTTCCATCACCAGAGATAACTTGTCATTAGGCAGGAATGGTACTCCCAACCTACGACATAAATCAGAGATAAAACAAGGGAAGTATAGATGACTCCCTGGTCTGGCGATGACAATACTCTCAAAAATTCTTTTAAACATGACCTTTCCAACACCCACTCTAACATCATTTACCATTGCCCAAGCAATACAAACATCTTCCTTTCCAAAAGCAGTATGTTTACTAGAAGGATAGAGATTATGGCTAATAAATCTTTTAATTGCCCTCAAACCTCTAAAAGCAGTTCCCGTAATTAAACCGATTTTCAACCCACACCGCGGTCGGGTCAAAAACAACCTGGGCTCTCAGGCGATCTGCTCAAAACTAGCAGGATCATCTAAATTATAAACTACCCCTGTAATCCTCCTCATCAGAAAAACCTCAACTCCTAAAATTGCATTAATGACGGCGGGGTTAAAAGGAATATTTCGGTTCGTAAGGTACGATTTCCATTGAGTAAGTCGTTTCTTCCGACAATGTAGATAAAACCGAATAAAACTCGGCTACTATAGTCGTGTTAATCTCCCCTTCCTTCTCGTCGCTAAATCTAACCACCGACGCTTTAAAGAGATTTTTAACTTCATCACCTAAGTCATCCAAGTCTAATAACTTTTTCAACCAGTAACATCACACTTACTATAAATTTTCTTATACGCTTTCTTAGCCTCGGGTGATGCGGTTTTTTCAAAACTTACGGCTTCTTCCTCGGATGATAAAATTATCGTGTTTCACGATGGGAGTTGAAATTGGAATTTTGATTTTCTCTTTTAGAGACTCTAGTACTCGACTCAACCATTCTACGATATTGTTAATGCCAATCAACAACAAAAGCAACAACAAAAACAACAAAAATAAAAATGTCACAACACACTCAAAAATCAAAACAGTTGAAATTAATCTAAAAAATTATGAAAAATACGAAATTGACAACTAAATAAACTAAATTATACCTTAATATGTAGAAACGTTGAAAAGTAGGCCGGAAAAGTTCAAAAGTCGCCGGAATGAAATGGAGCTTGTTTTTGACCCTTTTGAATTTTCTAATTTGTGTTGAAGAGAGAGATGATAATGAGAAGAAATTAAGTAATGGTGTAGTGTGAGATGAAGTTTTGTTGAAGAAAAGTGAAAAAAAATCTCGTAATGGTGGGGTTTGGTGTTTTGCGGCTGTAAAAGAAAAATTAGGGAAGAAGAAGAAGAAAAGAAGGGTCCCCGTCTTTTTTATGTTTTTAGACCCGGACGGTCCGGGTTAAGGCGGATCGGTCCGTGTCCGTTTTTTTTTTTTTTTTTTTTACTTTTTATGATTTTTGAATAAAACTTATACAAATTCTAATAAAACTTAATTAAAATCTTAAAAATAAGTTTATAAAATTTTTAAAACTTACTAAAAAATAAAATTTGAAGGAACTTTTATAATTTTATAACAATTTCTAAAAATTTAATAAAATCTTTATAACACTTTAATAAAAGCTTATAAAAATTTAATAAATTTATATCAACTCTTATAAAACGTTTAAATTAAAACTAAAAACAACTTTTATAAAACTTTTATAAAACTCCTCAAATTTTCATAAAGATCCAATTATAAAATTCTCGAAGTTATGCTAAAATTTTATAAAATAAAATAAAATAAAAGACTCAAAACTTAAGGGTTCCTCGATTCTTCGATTTCTAAATCTTCCAAAGTTTCGATATAACGCTCAATCAACCTAACTCCTAAAAACGAGGCATTTGAATTATCTCTCGGAATTCCATCGATTTTCGGATAACCACTGATCGTTCCTTCCTAACAATATTCAAACACTCATCCCAGGATTTGGTTGTGTTTTCCCACATGTGGCGTCAACATGTTCATTTTTTCCACAGATTACGCACCTCATTAGAAACTTTGCCCTTCTTTTTTATCGCACTTGATGTTCCATTACATACTTCTCTCATCTGATCTCTCTCAACAATTTCTTGTTTTGTTCAAAAACTAAAGCTTCTATAGAAAACGCGACATCTTTATCAAGGCCTAATTTCAAAAGTAGAATAAAAACTCCTATTCTATCTAAAAGACATCCAGTTCTTTTACGTCTATCCGGTAAAAGATTTAAAAGAGTTTAAACATAATTAAAATTACGTAAAAGTAGAGTAAAGATAGATAGTACGGTATTCGGCCGATTCAGTTTCTCGCTTTTCAGCTTTTCATTTTCTCTGCTTTTCAATTTGTCGGGGATCAATCAAGAGCATTATTTCTTCTTTCAGTGTGATTCCTTCTCCTCCACAAATAATTTTACTCTGTGGCCATTGGCTATAAAAGTTGTATTTCCATCGATTAGTCCAATGGCTCCAGCTTTGTAAACCGTGTTACTTTAAATGGACTGTCCATCTTGATTTAAGCTTACACGGAAACAACTTTAAAGCGTGAATTGTACAAAAGCACTCGATCTCCTACATGGAACTCACGCTTAAAGATTCTCTTATCATGGAAAGATTTCGTATGCTCCTTGTAGATTCGAAGCGTTTTCATAAGAATCGAGACGAAATTCTTCTAGTTCTCATCAATTGAAGCAATCTATGATCACCGACAACCTTAGGATCGAAATTGGAAATCTAATAGCCCGTAAGGCTCGGTGTTCTAACTCAACTAGGAGATGACAAGACTTACCAAAGACTAGCTTATAGGAGAACAACCAATTGGTGTTTTAAAAGTCGCTCAGCACGCCCATAATGCATCATCTAATTTAATTGCCCAGTTTTACGATTTGAATCAACTGCTTTTTCCACGATTCTTTTAATCTCTCTATTTGACACCTCTACCACGACCACCTGGTTTGCGGATGATAGGTATTCCTAGTTTATGCGTTACACCATATTTCTCAACTAACTTAGTAAATGGTCTATTACAAAAGTGTGAACCTCTATCGCTAATGATTGCCTCGGAATGCCATATCTAGTGAATATGTTCTTTTAAGGAATCGTATGACAACCTTGGTATCATTAGTGGGAAGAGCTTCAATTTTCTACCCATTTTGAAACATAATCTACCATTACAAGAATAAATCTTTTTCCAAACGATATAGGAAAAGGTCCCATGAAATCTATACCCCAAACATCAAATAACTCACATTCTAAAATAGGTTGCATAGGCATTTCATGTTTTTAGATACATTTCCCATTTTTGACAAGATTCACAAGATTTAACATACTTATAAGCATCTTTATATAGTGTAGGCCAATAAAAACCACATTGTAAAACTTTAAAAGCAGTTTTCCATCCTCCATGATGACCTCTCCGCCTCACGATCATGACAAAACGATAAAATACTTAAAATTTAATTATCAGGCACACATTTTTTCGATTATCCCATCCGAACATTTACGGAAAAGGTCCAGTTCCTCCCGAAGAATAAAATTTTAAGTCGTAAAAGAATTTCTTTTTTTGCCAAGTCCAATGAGACGGAATATAATCACAAAGTTAAGTAATTAATGATATCTCCAAACCAAGGTGACATTCCCTTGAAGGAATTCTATTTTTAATAAACTGTATGGTTGAAGGAGTATCTATTCTAAATAGTTGTTCATCAGAAATGAATCTTTAATTTCATTCCCTATCTCTTCCTCGCCTCCATTCTACTTAGATGATCCGCTACTACATTCTCACTTCCTTTTTATCTTTAATTTCAATATCAAATTCTTGAAGTAGGAGAATCCATCTAAGAAGACATGGTTTCGCATCCTTCTTACTCAATTAAATACTTGGTGAATGGTCTGTGTAGATTATTACCTTAGAACCAACAATATAAGATCCGAACTTATCTAAGGCAAAAATTACAACCAACAGATTCTTTTTTCGTAGTTGCATAATTAAGTCGAAATGCTGCGTTTAATGTGTGGGATGCATAGTAAATAGCTTTGAGAATTTTGTTATACCTTTGACCTAAAACAGCTCCTACAGCTAAATCGCTTGCATCACACATAATCTCAAAAGGCAAATCCCAGTCTGGTGCTACCAATACTGGTGCAGTAATCAACTTCGCTTTTAAGGTCTTAAATGCTTCCATACATTTACTATCAAAGTTAAAAGGTACTTCTTTTTCAAGTAAATGACTTAGAGGCTTTGCTATCTTTGAAAAATCTGCAATAAATCTCCTATAAAATCCTGCATGTCCAAGAAATCCTCTTAGAGTCCTTAGATTAACTGGTGGCGGTAATTTTTCAATCACCTCGACTTTAGCTTTATCAACTTCAATTCCTATTTCAGAGATTCTATGACCTAAAACAATTCCTTCTGATACCATTAAATGACATTTTTCCCAGTTTAGAACTAAATTGGTATCCTCACAACGTTGTAAAACTCTTTCTAAGTGCGACAAACATTTACCAAAAGAATCTCCATAAACACTAAAGTCGTCCATAAAAATTTCTAAGAATTTCTCAACCATATCAGAAAATATAGACATCATACATCTTTGAAACGTAGCAGGAGCATTACATAAACCAAACGGCATTCTTTTATAAGCAAAAGTTCCATAAGGACAAGTGAAAGTAGTCTTTTCCCTATCTCCTGCTGCAATGAAAATCTGTAAATAACCTGAATAACCATCTAAGAAACAGTAATACTTATGACCACTTAAACGTTCCAACATTTGAACTATGAATGGAAGCGGATGATGATCTTTCTTAGTATGATCATTTAGTTTTCTAAAATCAATGCACATTCGATAACCTGTAATTTCCCTTGTTGGAATCCATTCATTCTTATCATTCTCTTTCACTGTGAAACCTCCTTTCTTTGGTACAACTTGAGTTGGACTCACCCATTCACTATCTGATATAGGAAAGATTATTCCCATTTCTAATAGCTTAATCACCTCTTTCTTAACGATTAACTCAGAATTCGGGTGAGGCGGCGTTATGTTGAATACAAGGTTTAGCATCTTCTTTCGTAATTATCTTATGAACACAAATCTCGGGGCTAATACCTCGAAATATCGGGCAATCGCCCATCCAAAAGCTTTCTTATGCTTTCTTAACATTCTTATTAATTGATCTTCTTGTTGCTCGATTAAAGTTGATGAAATAATAATCGGTAATAGATTATCAATTTCAAGAAAAGCATATTTAGATTTAAAGGTAACGGTTTCAATTCCAGATTCTTCGGCGGATCTTCTATTGACGATTTAAGAACTGGTCCTTCTAGTTCTAACTCCAAATACTTATGCCATGGTGGTTTAAAAGTAAAGCTTCCTTTATCTAGAGAAAGGATTATCTCTTTCATTTCAATGTCTTCCTCATCTTCTTTATAGATAGACAGAGTTAAGCATTCTTCTAATCATCTTCAAAAGTTGGTAATCGATTATCATAGACCAGTAATGAATATCTTCTATAAAAGAACATGATTACGTGATGTATATGGATGGTTCATAGCTTTGAAAATATTGAAAGCAACTTCATCTTCATTGACTCTCAAAATTAACTCTCCTTTATGAACATCGATTAAAGTTCTTCCTGTAGCTAGAAATGGACGACCTAGAATAAGAGGCGCTGAATATCCTTCTTCCATTTCCATAACTACAAAATCTCACTGGAAAATAGAATTTGTCTACTTTAACAAGACATCCTTAATCATTCCTTTAGGGTACTTAATCGATCTATCCGCCATTTGCAGAGTCATTTTCGATCTTAGTAAGCTTTCCTATGCCTAGCTTTTTATAATCCTCATAAGACATGAGATTTATACTAGCTCCAAGATCACATAAGACCTTCTTAAACAGTAAATCCTCCAATTTCACATGGAATCGTAAGACTTCGAGGATCTTTCGATTTAGGTGGTAACTTATGCTTTGCAGTAAGTGCAGAACATTCTTCATTTAGGCATATATTCTCATATTCTCTAATTTTTCTTATTTGATAGTATATCTTCTGAAACTTTCCATAAAGGTATATTAATCGTAGCTTCAATAAATGAGGATATTAATATGAAGATGACTAAAAGTATCAAGGAAACGAGCATACTTCTTATCAATTTTTGCCTTTTGATTTGATCTTTTGTGAGGGTAAGGTAAAGATTCTAAATCTATAACCTTTGGCTCCTTAGTCAATTTCTCTTTTCCTTTTCCTTAAACCTTTGAGTATTACTTAGTCGCCATGTTTGTGTTCTTGAATTTTTCCTTTAAATTGTTCCCTGAATCAATCTCTACTTGATTTTTCGGTTCTTCCTGTTTCTCATCTATTCTAACATGTTCCTTGAATAAATTCCTTAAATCTTTATCCATAGGGTCTTTCAAAATCCTAGGATTTTTACCCAATTTTCACCTTTATTTTCGTGTTCCAAACTTCTATTCCTTTTCAAGAAATTCTCTATAATTTCTTCTTCCTCATCGATGAATTCAATTTCATCTTTAGTTTCATCATTCTTTCCATCCAAATCATTTTCTACTTCATTATTCCCAAGTTTTCTACTCCATTGCTTCCATCGAGCTTCCTACTTCTCGTAACTACAACATTTACCTCTCTTGGGTTTCTTTCGGTGTTGCTTGGTAATCCTCCTGGGGTCTCTTGTTGTTACGTTCACCTTCCCTACTCAAATGATCTTCCATATTCCTCAATGAAGCTTCTATCGTTCTCATTCGGTATCATGTCCACTCATAGATGTTTTTATTGTACTCATATCTTTAGTGATGAACCAATAGAAGTCATCATTGTTTCCATATTCTTAGCTTGAGTAGATACTACACCCATCATATTTTCCATTAGTTTTTCCCATTTTTCAACTCCTTCCGCAGTTGAGTTGAACTCGAGTTCTTCGTATACTTTGAGTGGTATGTTGAGGATATGATCTTGGTAATGACTGTAAATTCGATTAGATGTATTTTCTTGATAAACTTGGTTATTATTCCTATATGGAATTTGGATATGGCGGTTGTCCTGGCTTACTAGGGTTTTCGGACCATCGATAAGTAGGATGATCTCTTCTAATAGCATTAAACGAGTTTGAATATGCATTGTTCAAATTCCTATGCTGCTGAAGAAAACTTACCTCCTCTCTTGAATATCCTGTTGGTTCTTCTATCCCTAATGACACATTATCTTGATTTGAGTATTCGTTTGGTGTACTATTTTCTGAATTTTGGTTCTTATTCTGTTGTAAACCATCAAATTTCCTACTCAAATTCTCCAAGTGTGCTAGAACTTCCGTATTAGACGTACATTCTCCTGCCAAAGCTACTTTTCGGTGCTAGAACCGGTTTCCCACATTACATTATATTTTTGGAAATCTTTTCTATAGCATCAGAATCGCTTTGAGCTTCACTCATCATTAACGAACCACCACATGCATGATCTACATCCGCACGTGAATCTTTTCTCAATTTACTGACGTAAGAGTTGAATTTGCATATCTAAGGAATAACCATGGTCGGGACATGCTCTTAACAATTTTTAAACCTTTCCCACGCATTCCCACGAGTTTCCTCGAGATCCTTGTCTAAAAGTTAGCAACTCGACTTTTAATTCCAAATTTCGTCAGAGTGAAATATTGTTTGAAATTCAGTTTGAATCTCCTCCCAACTTGTAAGTGAATGATGTGGAAGAGACATAAACCAATCTCGGGCTCGTCCTTTTAAAGAAAAGGGAAACATAGTCATTCTCGTTAATTCCTTATGAGCACCTTGACTTTTGGTCAGATTGCACAGATTCTTCAAAAGATAGAGATGATGATGTGGATCTTCATCATCCTCTCCTAGAAATTGGGCTCTGCGCGTCAATTAAACCAAAAGATGAGATTTAATTTGAAATTATTCGCTCCTTCATTAGGTAAAAGTATGGGATTATTAGTCCGGTTTCTTCTACGGTTTGATCTGAGATAGGTCTCGGGTTTGGTGGATTATTACGATTATTACGGTTCCGATTTCGATTATTTCTATTATTATTATTATTATTAGGGTTAACAGGTTTTGTCCATGCCCTGAGCATGTTCCAAAATCTTGTTCGGGTGTTTCATCACCGATTTCAAACCATTCTCGTATTTTTGTTTGAAGATGATTCTTGGTGAGATTTCCGACTAGTATGACTGCGCGCTTACTCTCTACTCTTAATCGCCTTTCGTAAGTGTTTATGTCGGGCTTATAAGGAGTGAGAGGGCCTTACCACTTACGGTCATCAACTAACGAAAATAGAAAATAACTAAAATTGATAGTAGTAAAATTGGTAATTTACCTATAAGGTAACAACCAACGAAAAATAAAATAGAAATGAGATAAGAAAAGTGTTGACTTATTCTCGAGAATTTTGAGCTAATACAAGTAGTAACCATAGACACATAAAAAAAAAATTAGCGACGTTCCCCGGCAACGGCGCCAAAAATAATGATGAGACCACTAAACCTAACTCTTGGAAACGGCGCGTAAATCGACAAACGTTTCTGGTTTAAACGATCTAACCGGCAGTGTACCGGGTCAAATTGTGGTGCTAGTATGGTGAGTCAGAGTGTCGAATCCTCAGGGAACTTGGTAATTTCTTTTACGTGTGGTTAAACACCAAAGAGCTGCTATTAACTCGATCTAAATCGCAATTTTATAACTGATGTATGAAAAATATATGATCAAATTATAAGACTTTTTATTATTATATATATGATATTTTAGTATAATTTCATATAAATGCATTAAAAACTTATAAAAATCATAGTTAGTTATAATTAGATGCATAAGTTATAAAACGATAAAATGATAGTTTTTGTCGATTTACGTTTGGTGTTTCGTTGAGTTTGTTTGAGGATCGATGTTTACCAAGATCCCAAAATATGACATACTTTGAAGTATAAATCATGAGTTTTGTGGGATAAAAGATTATGCCAAAATCTAACAACTTTGAACAGATCAATCAGACTTAATGTTTCTACCGTAATTCATCTTCAACGGACATTTGATCTAACTTAGAGGCATTTTCAGAGAAAAAGTCCTTGATGAAAGTTGTAGGCCTTCAAAAGAGCTTTCCAACGAATATCAAATCATGTCAATCTGAGGTCTACAGCTCGAGATAGGTTTTTACAAACATCAGATATGTTGTATGTCCGGCACGCGCCGGAGAAGGCCGAATATTGCAGAAAAATCTCTGAAACTGGGCCCACAAATCTCTCGACAAGGGAATATATATCGTGTAGCCGCACGCGCGTGGTGGTGGTCCGGCACGCGCTGCCTTGTGATATGGTCTATAAATAGACCTCAAATGCAACCATTTTGAAGTGTACCAATGCATATATCTCTCCTCTATATCTATATATAGTTTCGCTTTGTTGTTTTTTAGTTAAATAAAAATGTAAACGGCACTCTGCCGGAATAATCTTTGTAGTATAAAGTATCGTTATAATGCTTAGAAGATGTATCAAGGCTCATTGATGTAAAGGAGTTGCTATTTCCGGAGGATACAACTCAAGCTTCGATTGTAATCGTAACTTTTCTAATGTATTTATGTTGTTATTAGTATCTTACTTATAATGATATTAGGCTAACTTAGTATCTAGCCAAGATATGAAATTGGATTAGTATTATCTTTTTAGGAAATGGATGATGACTATACTAAAATTGGATAAAAATCGGTTATAATGAATCTCTTTCTATATTCGTATTGAATTAGCTACTTGATATGAAAGAATTCATAATCTAATTATGAATTGACCTCGTAGTTAGGTTATGAACTCGTTAATAGGAAGACCGGAGGTAAAATTGGCCGAGTGAAAACGTGACAACGGAATCCGATTTCTAAACCGGGGTAGATTTGTTTCGGGAGAAACAAACTCTTATTGAAATATGTACTCGAGAGATTATTACGTTTAATTCATTTGTTTAATTGACATACCTTAAAATTGGCCGAATGACAAAACGGGAGTGACCCATGCTTGAGGATGACCTTGGACAAATGATTGGACATATGACAATTTCGGATGCTCGTGTGAGAATGAATTGTTTAGTTTAGAGTGCACCGTTTAGTATAATTGATTTAACTTAAAATAAAGATCCAAAGACATCCAATTTCACTAAAAGATATAAGGATTCAATAACATATTCTTGGCTAGTCTATAATTATAATATCTATCTCCCTCCTTAGATATTGTTTTGGTACCTATATATACTTATATCTATATATATATATATGTATTGCTATATATCTATATATATATTTATATATTTATATATATCTGTTTTAGTTTTATGCTTTGTTAGTTTAGAGTTTGGTTGGATGATAAAATTTGCGACTTAGATTGAGATAATAACAGTTTCTTGGTGTTTAATCACACGGTGAATTACCAAGTTTTCCTCGAGGATCGACACGACTCATCACTCTATCACTACAATTTGACCCGGTATGCGCCGGTAAGGATTGATAGCATAGAAAAGGTCCGTCGACTTAATGGCGCCGTTGCCGGGAACGACGCTAATTCATTGTGTTCGAATGATTTCTACTTATATTAACTCAAAAGTCTCGAGGATAAGTCAACACTTTTCTTACCCCATTTCTATTTTCTTTTCGTTGGTACTTACCTAATAAGTAAGTTACCAATCTTTACTTTTATCGATTTCAACTATTTTCGGTTTCGTTAGTTGATGACCGAGAAAGAGTAAGGCCCACTTATTCCTTATAAGCTGACATAGATACTTACGAAAGGCGATTAAGAGCGTAAAGGAAACAAGGTCACACTGGTCGTGAAAATCGGACGGAGGATCATCATCAAATCAAAATACGAAAATGGCTGAAAAGCGATGATGAAACACTGAACAAGGGCTAGATCATGCTCAAGGCATGGCCAAAATCTTAATCGGGATCTACCAATACCAAATAACCGAATAGAAATAATCAAAATCGGAACGAGAACAATCGTAATACCCCACCAAATCCGAGACCTATTTGTGATCGGACCTTAAGAATAAACCGGACTAATAATCCATTCGTTTACCCAATGAAGGAGCGAATAATTTTGAAATAAAATCTCATCTTTTTGGTCTAATTGACGCAAGAGCCCAATTTCTAGGAGAGGATGATGAGGATCCACATCATCATCTCTATCTTTTCAAGAATTGTGCAATACTGACCAAAAGTCAAGGTGCTCATCGTGAATTAACAAGGATGTCTATGTTTCCTTTTTCTTTAAAAGGAAGAGCACGAGATTGGTTTATGTCACTCCCACATCATTCATTGACTAGTTGGGAGGAGATTCAAACCGAGTTCTTAAAGCGAGATTTTACTCCGGGTAGAAATTTGGAATTAAAAGTCGAAATTGCCAACTTTAGACAAGGATCTCAAGAAACGCTGGGAATGCGTGGGAGAGATTTAAAAGTTGCTAAGATCTTGTCCCGATCATGGTTATTCCTTAGAAATGCAAATCCAACTTTTCTCGTCAGTAAATTAAGGAAAGATTCACGTGTGAGATGTAGATCATGCATGTGGTGGTTCATTAATGATGAGTGAAGCTCAAATAGTTTACGATGCTATGTAAAAGATTTCCAAAAATAACAGAATGTGGGAAACCGGTTCTAGCACTTCAGAAAGTAGCATTTGCAGGAGAATGCACATCGAATATGGAAGTTCTAGCACACTTGGAGAATTTGGGTAGGAAGTTTGATGACCTACAAGCTAGTAGGATCAAAATCGAAACTATCATACCAAATGACTACTCAAATCATGATAATGTGTCATTAGGGATAGAAGAACCAGGAAGGATACTCAAGGGAAGAGGTGAGTTTTTACAACAAAGATAGGAATTTGAACAACGCGTATTCAAACTCCTTTAATGCTATTGAAGAGAGCACCCAACTTTTAGATGGTCCGAAAACCCTAATAAGCCAGGACAACCGCCATATCCAGATTCAAGATAAGAATCCATATAGTAATCAAGTTCATCAAGAAAATACATCAAATCGTAACCTACAATCGTTACTAAATCTTATCCACAACATACTACTCAAACTATACCAGTCACCCAAAGTTCAACCCAACTGAAGGGAGTTGATAAATGGGATAAATTAATGGAAAAATGATGGGTGTAGTATCTACTCAAGCTCGAGAATATAGAAACTATGATAACTTCTATAGGTTCGGGTCTCTAAGGATATGACTATGTTGAAAACGTCTATGGGTGGACATGATACGAGAATGAGAACTATAGAAGCATCGTTAAGGAATATGGAAGATCATTTGAGTAGAGAAGGAGAACGTAATAACAAGAGACCTCCGGGAGGATTACCAAGTAACACCTTGAAAGAAACCCGAGAGAGGTAAAAGTCGTGATTACGAGAAGTAGGAAATATTGTGAAGATACTAGAGCGTAAAACGCAGAAACAATGAGGTAGAAAAAGATTTAAATGGTTATATCGTAAAGGAAAAGGACGAACTTGAATTTCTTGATGAAGAGGAAGAAATTATCAAGAATTCTTAAAAGCGAGAATAAGGTTGAACTCAAATTGAAGGCGTAAAATGGGTAAAGTCCCTAGAATTTCGAAAGATCCTATGGATAAGGACACGAGAACCTTATTTAAGGAACATGTCGAGGAAATCGTGGAGAAAAACAGGAAGATTTAAAAGTAAATCGAGAAGGATAAAGTTGATACAGGGGATGTTTTAAAGGAAAATCTCAAGATAATGAAACTTGGCGATCAAGTAATACTCAAGGATTCAAGGAAAAGGAAAGGAGAAAATGACTTGTAACCAAAGGTTATAGATTTAGAATCTTTGCCTTATCCACCGAAAGATCAAATTAAAAGATAAAGCGATAAGAAATATGCTCGTTTCCTTGACACTTTTCGTCACATTCATGTCAATATCCCCATATAGAAGCTTTAGTCAACATGCCCGCCTATGGAAAGTTTCTTAAAGATATCCTATCTAATAAAAAGCGATTAGAAGAATATGAGAATATATGCCTTAATGAAGAATGTTTCGCAATACTTCAAAGATCGACTACCTCCTAAACTTAAAGATCCTGGTAGTTTCACTATCCCATGAAATTGGAGGATTTCATTTAAGAAAGTATTGTGTGATCTAGAGCAAGTATCAATCTCATGTCTTATGAGGATTATAAGAAACTAGGAATAGGAGAGTTTATTTATCACTGAAATGACCCTTCGGATGGCGAGATAGATCAATTAAACATCCTAAAGGAATAATCGAGGACGTGTTGGTTAAAATTGATAAATTTTACTTCCCGAAGAGACTTTGTAATAATGGAAATGGAAGAAGGATATTCAGCGCCAATTATTCTAGGTCGACCATTTCTAGCTACAGGAAGGACTTTGATAGATGTTCAAAAAGGTGAACTAATACTGAGAGTTAATGAGGATAAAGTTTCATTCAATATCTTCAAAGCTATAAACCATCCATACAAAGAACCAGAATCATGTTCTTTTATAGATGAATATTCTACTATCTGGGATGCCAAATCTAAAGGTTATGAAAATACATTAGAAGAATGTTTGGCATTTTCTATCTATAAAGAAGATGAAGATGATACTGAAATGAAAGAAGTAATCCTTTATTTAGATAAAGAAGGGTTTGTTAAACATCCATGGCATCAAAATTTGAAATTGGAAATGGAAGGACCAGTTTTAAAACCATCAGTAGAAGATCCACCAAGGAATCTGGAGTTGAAACCACTCCTTCGAATTTGAAATATGCTTTTCTTGAAAATGATAATCATTACTCTATTATCATTTCATCAACCTTAACAAAAGAACAAGAAGATCAATTATTAAGAATGTTAAGACAACATAAGAAAGCTTTTGGATGGAAAGTGGCGGATATCAAAGGAATTAGCCTCGAAATTTGTGTTCACAAGATTATTTTGAATGAAGAAGCTAAACCTTGTATTCAGCCACAACGCCGCCGCCTCAACCCGAATTTGCAAACAATCGTTAAGAAAGAGGTCATTAAGCTATTAGAAATGGGAATAATCTTTCCCATATCGGATAGTGAATGGGTAAGTCCGACTCAAGTAGTTCCAAAGAAAAGGAGGTTTCACGGTAAAAGAAAATGATAAAAATGAATGGATTCCGACAAGGAAATTACAGGATATCGAATGTGTATTGACTTTCGAAATCGAATGATCATACTAAAAGGATCATCATCCACTTCCATTCATCGCATGATGTTGGAAAGATTGAGTGGACATAAGTATTATCGCTTTTAGATGGTTATTCAGGTTATTCTGACGATATTCATTGCAAAGCAGGAGATAGAGAAAAACTACTTTCACTTGTCCCTATGGAACTTTTGCTTATAAAAGAATGCCGTTTGGATTATGTAATGCACCTGCTACATTTCAAATGATGTATGATGGCAATATTTTACGATATGGTTGAGAAATTCTTAGAAATCTTTATGGATGACTTTAGTGTTTATGGAGATTCTTTTGATAAATGCTTATCACACTTAGAAAGCGCTTTAAAACGCATTTGTGAAGATACCAACTTGGTTCTAAACTGGGAAAAATGTCATTTGATGGTATCTGAAGGAATTGTACTAGGTCATAGAATCTCTGAGGAAGGAATTGAAGTTGATAAAGCTAAAGTCGAAGTAATTGAAAAATTACCTCCACCAATTAATTTGAAAACGTTAAGAGGATTTCTTGGACATGCAAGATTTTATAGAAGGTTTATTGCAGATTTCTCAAAAATAGCAAAACCCCTGAGTCATTTGCTAGAAAAAGAAGTACCTTTTAACTTTGATGATAAATGTATTGATATGCCTAAATTGTACTTCGGTTCACGGATCCTTATCCGGATCTGACCAGCCACCGACATTAGTGGATGAGGCCACCGGCCATTACAACCCGCAAGCTCGCAAGCCTAATTAAAGCCGCGAGCCTTCAGATCAGCTACAAGCCCTCAACCTTATGCACGACAAAAGAGATTAGGGGGCCGGCACGCGATATCATTCTATAAACGGGTCCGCCAGCGACCTCGATCATAACATTTAGAGGAAGGACTACCTCAAGTTCGGAAAAACAATGATATAAAGAGGCAGAAGAGAGCAAGAGTAGGACAGGATGATGAAACGGGCGACCTCTGCGACCCCGGAGAAGGAGCCGCCCAGATTTTCCTTCCACTTGCATCCTAGACATTTGTCTTGCTTAGCACTTAAGTCACACTTAGCTAGCTAAACTTAGTGACTAAGTTTACTCCACCTATAAATATTGGAGCAATGTAACACTTTTACCCCCGGGCAAAATGATATAAAACAGATGGCAAAGCCAAATTGCCCCCTCCTCGTCTCTTATAAAACACCACCGCCGGAATCCATGGCCGCCACCGAGCGTCATCGGAAAACACCACTTTTATACACTTTTATAGCCAGATATCCACAATACAAACACCGCAAGGACACCCGTCACGATTTATGCATCATCAGTTGGCTCCGTTACCGGGAAACGACATTTTCGTCACTTTTCCGGTCAGATCTAAAATTTTCCGGCCATGTTTTCGGCAAAGTTTTTCATCAAGATCTACAAAATCTTCATCTGGATCGACTAGATCTCCTTCTAAATCTACAAAATATCAATTTCAATATGCTGGGCCGTTCATTCTTTCTGACTAGTGAGGGCTGGGTCTATGTTTGCTTTTATCTCCATGGATATTCAAGCACCCAAAAAAAAAAAAAAAAAAAAAAAAAAAAAAAAAAAAAGAAAGAGACAATTTTGAGAATCACTACTTGTTGTTGTTCATCACTAATGGAGCGGGTCAATCCCAGCATATCTCGTCCTCGGAGGCGGTTTCAAATTATCAGAAGAAGAAGCCTCCGACGCCGGTCAACTTCGCCGGAGCCGCAAGCTAAAGAAGAAGAAGAAGGTGAAACTAAAAATAAAATATGGCATCAGAAATTAAGAGGAGAAAGAGCTCGATGGTTCCAGCTATCGCCGGAGATCAAAGCCAGCCCTTCGCCTTGTCTCAGTGGTTGTTCGTGGCGGACACGGCGGTAGTAGCAGTACCAATAATAATGGTGCTTTTTTATGCTGGGGCCATTCTTCAATAGCTGTATCAAAAAGGTAAAGTCCTTGTTCTTCCAAGTTTAAAACTCAAAGTTGTTTTAAAGCCGTAAGAATGGTTCTTGAATTATATATGTATATATATATACATACATAAAAGGGGAAGAGGATCGGAGGTGGCCCTGTAGCTAATCAGAGTCTAGTTGAGGATTAAAATGTTTCAGAAATTGCCCCAGAAAAAAATATATATATAAAAAAAAAAAAACAGAAATATAGATGGAGCAAATTGCACTCGGTTGTGAATTATCAAAGCAAGAAAACCATGAAATCCTATATAAATTAGAGCAAGGTGAATTGCTAGATAAGTTGAAGATGCAGCAGCTTGGATGTCCAATATGGTCACATCTGTGGGAACTATTATTGTCTGTAAAGCTTTGATGGCCACATAAATACGAGCTCTTAAGCTCTCAAGGAAACTCGCCTCACTACAAGTGAATGATAGAGCTATCTTTTATACTACTCATTAGTTCATCTCGGCTAGCTCTAAGTCCGACCTCATCGGCCAGCTCTAAGTCCGACCTTCATCTCGGCCAGCTCTAAGTCCGACCTTCATCTCGGCAAGCTCTAAGTCCGACCTCATCGGCCAGCTCTAAGCTCGACCTTAACATTTGTTTCAGACAAGTTACTCGAGATCTCAATCTTGTCCTGAACAAGGGGGCCGTGGGAAAGTTTTCAAGCTTATACTTTGGTTCAGAATTTGTTTCTAGCAAGCTCGTCACATCACAGCTCCGATCTTACTCGAAAAAAGGGGCCACATACTGGAATTTTTCGATTCAATCATCGACCTCAACCGAAACAAGTAAGGCTTTCAGCTCAGTTATTTTTAGCAAGTTCAATTCTTTAATTTCCTCGACCTCGCCAAAAACAAGGGGGCTATATATATATGTACGTATATCGAACCCAGATAGCAGACTCGAAAAGGATGGAATATTTCGAGCAAAAATAAATGTGCGAGCTCAAAAATACTTTGGGAAAATCGTCAAAATAGCAAAATAAACATGCATTCAAAACCCAAATCAGCGGCCACAAGTCGGATTCGGAAAAATAAAATATTACAAACAAATGAAAATTCGTAAAAGACCAAGACCAAAAGAGTTGATAGATTGTAGGCTCCACATCAGCGAGCTCATTTTATTACAAGCTCTATATCAGCAAGCTCATTTATTATACGCTCTCTTATTACGAGCTCTCTACTACAAACCCGCCATCAACATGGATTTTCTTTCAACAAAAGTCCGTCCGCTTAATAGCGCGGCACAAAACAGCCCAGAGTTGCTTCGAAGGTCGCTTGCTTTGAAAGCACGGCCCTTAGTGAACAAGTCGCATCGACGACAAGGTCGCAAAACAGCCCAGAGTTGCTTGAAGGTCGCTTGCTTTGAAAGCACGGCCCTTAGTGAACAAGTCGCATCAGACGACAAGGTCGCAAAAACAGGCCCAGAGTTGCTTCGAAGGTCGCTTGCTTTGAAAGCACGGCCCTTAGTGAACAAGTCGCATCAGACGACAAGGTCGCAAAAACAGGCCCAGAGTTGCTTCGAAGGTCGCTTGCTTTGAAAGCACGGCCCTTAGTGAACAAGTCGCATCAGACGACAAGGTCGCAAAAACAGGCCCAGAGTTGCTTCGAAGGTCGCTTGCTTTGAAAGCACGGCCCTTAGTGAACAAGTCGCATCAGACGACAAGGTCGCAAAAACCAGCCCAGAGTTGCTTCGAAGGTCGCTTGCTTTGAAAGCACGGCCCTTAGTGAACAAGTCGCATCAGACGACAAGGTCGCAAAAAACAGGCCCAGAGTTGCTTCGAAGGTCGCTTGCTTTGAAAGCACGGCCCTTAGTGAACAAATCGCATCAGACGACAAGGTCGCAAAAAACAAGTCGCTTTGAGGCCGCTCGCTTGAAAAGCACGGTCCTAAGTGGACAAGTCGCTTCAGTCGACAAGGTCCTAATAGACCCAAAATCATATTTGGAACTCGCCCTTGAGCGAGCATTTTATAAGTCCGACCTCTAGCTCGGCATTATATTCGGAACTCGCCCTCGAGCGAGCATTTTATAAGTCCGACCTCTAGCTCGGCATTATATTCGGAACTCGCCTCGGCGAGCATTTTATAAGTCCGACCTCTAGCTCGGCATTATATTCGGAACTCGCCCTCGAGCGAGCATTTTATAAGTCCGACCTCTAGCTCGGCATTATATTCGGAACTCGCCCTCGAGCGAGCATTTTATAAGTCCGACCTCTAGCTCGGCATTATATTCGGAACTCGCCCTCGAGCGAGCATTTTATAAGTCCGACCTCTAGCTCGGCATTATATTCGAACTCGCCCTCGGCGAGCATTTTATAAGTCCGACCTCTAGCTCGGCATTATATTCGAACTCGCCCTCGGCGAGCATTTTATAAGTCCGACCTCTAGCTCGGCATTATATTCGAACTCGCCTCGGCGAGCATTTTATAAGTCCGACCTCTAGCTCGGCATTATATTCGGAACTCGCCCTCGAGCGAGCATTTTATAAGTCCGACCTCTAGCTCGGCATTATATTCGGAACTCGCCCTCGAAAGCGAGCATTTTATAAGTCCGACCTCTAGCTCGGCATTATATTCGAACTTCGCCTCGGCGAGCATTTTATAAGTCCGACCTCTAGCTCGGCATTATATTCGAACTCGCCTCGGCGAGCATTTTATAAGTCCGACCTCTAGCTCGGCATTATATTCGAACTCGCCCTCGGCGAGCATTTTATAAGTCCGACCTCTAGCTCGGCATTATATTCGAACTCGCCCTCGAAAGCGAGCATTTTATAAGTCCGACTCTAGCTCGGCATCATATTCGGAACTCGCCCTCGAGCGAGCATTTTATAAGTCCGACCTCTAGCTCGGCATTATATTCGGAACTCGCCCTCGAGCGAGCATTTTATAAGTCCGACCTCTAGCTCGGCATCATATTCGGAACTCGCCCTCGAGCGAGCATTTTATAAGTCCGACCTCAGGTCGCATCGTGTCTGGAACTCGTCTTCAAGCGAGCCTCTACAAGGCTAAAAGCTCTCAAGCCACCAAAGGCTAAATCGATTCACGATTCAAAAACCACAATCAAAATCAATTCGTGGCACAAGCCACAAGAAGGCTAAATTAATCAACTACATGCAAACAACGAAAAGACCTACTCTGAGCAAGGCACTGAGGCAAAGCTAACAGGCGATCCGCCACAACAGCGAGCCATCACAGTATTTCAAGTCAACAGATCCGCAATCAGACTATTACTCCCCGCCTAACATTTCAAGAAAATGATTAAGGCACGGAGTAGGGGGCCATTGATATGCCTAAATTGTACTTCGGTTCACGGATCCTTATCCGGATCTGACCAGCCACCGACATTAGTGGATGAGGCCACCGGCCATTACAACCCGCAAGCTCGCAAGCCTAATTAAAGCCGCGAGCCTTCAGATCAGCTACAAGCCCTCAACCTTATGCGACGACAAAAGAGATTAGGGGGCCGGCACGCGATATCATTCTATAAACGGGTCCGCCAGCGACCTCGATCATAACATTTAGAGGAAGGACTACCTCAAGTTCGGAAAAACAATGATATAAAGAGGCAGAAGAGAGCAAGAGTAGGACAGGATGATGAAACGGGCGACCTCTGCGACCCGGAGAAGGAGCGCCTGCATTTTCCTTCCACTTGCATCCTAGACATTTGTCTTGCTTAGCACTTAAGTCACACTTAGCTAGCTAAACTTAGTGACTAAGTTTACTCCACCTATAAATATTGGAGCAATGTAACACTTTTACCCCGGGCAAAATGATATAAAGCAGATGGCAAAGCCAAATTGCCCCTCCTCGCCTCTTATAAAACACCACCGCTGAATCCATGGCCACCGAAAGGCGTCATCGGAAAACACCACTTTTATACACTTTTATAGCCGGATATCCACAATACAAACACCGCAAGGACACCCCGCCACGATTTATGCATCATCATGTATGGAAGCCTTTAAGACCCTAAAAGCGAAATTAACTCATCGCACCAAGATCTTAGTAGCACCAGATTGGGATTTGCCGTTTGAAATTATGTGTGATGCTAGTGATTTAATTGTAGGAGCTGTTTTAGGTCAACGGTATAACAAAATTCTCAAAGCTATCTACTATGCTTCTCACACATTAAACGCATTTCAAACTTAATTATGCAACTCACCGAGAAAGAAGCTCATATGGTGTAATATTTGCCTTAGATAAGTTTCGATCATATATTGTTGGTTCTAAGGTAATAGTCTACATGAGACCATTCACCAAGTATCTTTTAAGTAAGAAAGATGCCAAACCGCGTCTTCTTAGGTGGATTCACATTGCTTCAGAATTCGATATTGAAATTAAGGATAAAAAAGGAAGTGAAAATGTAGTAGCGAGATCATCTAAGCGGGATGGATAATGATGAAGGAAAAGAAATTCATGATTCGTTTCGGATGAGAAACCATTTAAGATAGATACTCCTCCAACCATGCGATTATTAAAAACTAGAATACCATCAAAGGAAGATTCGCCATGGTTTGGGGATATTGTTAACTACATTACCTGCACGTACATCCCACCTCATTGGACTTGGCAATGAAAAAGAAGTTCTTTTATGACTTAAAGTTTTATTATTGGGATAAACCGGATCTTTTCCGAAGATGCTCAGATGGAATAATTAGGAAATGTATTCTCGATAGTGAAATTTTAAGTGTATTATCATTTTGTCATGATCGTGAGCGCGAGGTCATCATGGAGGATGGAAAGCTCGCTTTCAAAGTTTTACAATGTGGTTTCTATTGGCCTACACTATATAGAGATGCATATAAATATGCAAAATCTTGTGAATCATGTCAAAAATGGGGAAATATATCGAAAAAAAACATGAAATGCCTATGCAACCGATTTTAGAATGTGAACTATTTGATGTGTGGGGTATAGATTTCATGGGACCTTTCCTATATCTTTTGGAAAAAGATTTATTCTAGTAATGGTTGATTATGTTTCTAAATGGGTAGAAGTCAAGCTCTCCTACTAATGATACAGAGTAGTGCTAAGGTTCCTTAAAAAGAATATATTCACACGATATGGCATTCCGAGGGCTATCATTAGTGATAGAGGTTCACATTTTTGTAACCGACCATTTACTAAGATAATTGAGAAATATGGTGTAACTCATAAACTTGAACACCCTATCATCCACAAACTAGTGGGACAGCAGAGGTGTCTAATAGAGAAATTAAAAGAATCGTGGAGAAGGCGGTGGACTCGAATCGTAAAATCAAGCGAGAAAGACTTGATGATGCATTATGGGCATCTGAATGATGCCTTTAAAACACCGGACAATGTTTCTCCTTACAAATTAGTATTCGGAAAATCTTGTCATCTCCTCGTTGAATTAGAACACCGAGCTTTATGGGCTATTAAATTTCTAAACTTTGATCCTAAAGTCGCCGGTGATCATAGATTACTTCGATTAATGAACTAGAAGAATTTCGACTTGATTCTTATGAAAATGCTCGAATCTACAAAGAACGCACGAAAGCCTTTCATGATAAGAAAATCTATAGTCGTGAGTTCCATATAGGTGATCGAGTACTTTTATATAATTCACGTTTGAAGTTGTTTCGGAAAGCTTAAATCTAGATGGGACAGTCCATATGACGTAACAAAAATCTATAAGTGCTGGAGTCATTGAACTAGCGATGGAAAAACAACTTTTATAGCCAATGGACACAGGTGAAACTGTTCGTAGAAGGTTTGAAGGATACCTCAAACGTAAGAAGTATTATTACTTATCGACCCTCCAACGAATTGAGAAGCGGAATTTTAAACTCACCAATTCTGGGTACTATCTTTCTAATTTCACCTTTTAATATGCATTTTAAAGTAGTTTCGTCTTTTACCGGATAGAGCGTAAAAGAATGGATGCCTTTCATAGATAGAATAAAAGTTTTTATTTTACTTTTAAGATTAGGTCTAAATAAGGATGTCGCTTTAAGATAGAAGCCTTAGTTTCTAAATTAAATAAGGAATTATTAATCAAGTCGAGAAAGAGAACTTTGTAATGGAAATTCAAGGAGTGCAATAAAAAAAGAAGAGCAAGGTTTTTAATGAAGTGTAGAATCTGTGGAAAAATGGAACATCTTCGATGATTGTGGAAGAAATACAACCATATCCTGTGATGAGTGTTTGAATGTTATTAAGAAGGAACGATTAGGTGGTTATCCGAAAATCCCGAGGAATACAAAGAGATAATTCAAACGCATCACTCCTAGGAGAAAGGTTAAGGACCGTTATGATAACAATCTTGAGGATCCGAGATTGAGGAGTTAGCAAAAATCCTAAGAATTTAGGTGTGTGTTTTTAATTTTTCAAATTTTAATTAAATTTCAGTATTTTTAAAAGTTATTTTTCTAAACTTAAAAGAAAAATATTTTTATGAAAAATTTATAATAAACCTATTTTATCATGTAAAGTAGGTATATTATATCAAAAATATGTGATTTCAATATTATATTAGTTTTTATATTTTATCAAGTTTTATATAGAAAAATCGTATTAAACTTAGATTATATAACATAAATCATAAGATTAACATCAAATGATTTTTATGTGATATAATTAGAGCTTATTACACAAAAAATGACAAAAATTCCGTTTTTTGGGGACTATGTGACCGGCACGGCTGGTACACTACCGCACGCGCCGTGTGTACACACTTAAACCTAAAAATGCGCCCTTTCCTCATTTCTCATACCTCAATTCAAATTGAAGAAAACAGCCCGACTTCTCCCTTTCTTCTTCTCAAAAATCAACAATTTTCAATCAATTTTCTTCACTCAAACATCACATAAGTGTTAATCTCTCTTCTTTTCTTCAACTTAATCATAAAAGAAGATACCCATTGGAAAAAGTTGAAGCTTGGCAAGTTCAAGGCTCTCTTTTCTCTCATTCCAGCGATTCCCATTAATTCAAGCGACCTAGCTTTTCATTCTAGCTTCTTAAGGTAATAATATATATATATTTCAAATATTTCAAATTTTAGTTAATTTTCTGAATTTATTTTGAATTTATTTTGATTTTTTAGCCTAAGTAATTGTTTGTTCTTGTTGTTGGTGTTGTTTGTTTATGTTGTTGTTTTGTCATACCACTATCGTAGATGGCCTCATCATCTAGAAGTAATTCTAAGAGGAAAAAGACTGAAGTACCAATCGTAGTACCGGTAGTTCAAACTAGACCTTTAACTAAAAGGGAGAAAAGTTTAACCTTTGAGAAAACCGCTAGTGCAGAAGCTAAGCGGGCACATGATGAGTACTTTAGTAAAAGTAAGGTTTGGTTAGAACGAGGGATTGATTTTTCGAAGATTGGGAAAGAAGTGAAAGAAATTTTCAAGGATAGAGGATGGTTGGATGTAGCTATGGATAGGAAAGATAAGATTAACGTTTCTATGGTATCAGAGTTTTATTCAGTATTATCTACTTATGATGCTGATACGGTTGAGGAGATGACCTATATCCCTCTAAGAAGTGTTAATGTTACTTTTACCTGCTATGATTAATGTATTCTATGGCTTAAGCGATATACCGTAAGAGGAGGATTATCACAATGTGTGGGGTTTAGAACATCCTATGGCTCTACAAACCAAAGCTTATGAAGCCCAACAAGCCTTTGACCCATCTTTGAATGGATAGAAAATAGGTTTGCTTATGGGAATTGTATTAGGGACATACGGGCAATAAAAGCAGTTCTTAGGCCATAATGTATGTCCTTCCACACATGTTTGTGCATTTGGTCGAGAGGAAGTAGTTATTGCTTGGGCCATGGTTAATGATATTCCTATAGATCTGGGAAATTGATCTTTTCTAAGGCATGTGAGTTTGCAAGGACTCGTTATCGAGGGGACGTCTCCCGTTCCCTAGTCTCATTTCTCGCCTTGTGTGAGCTTGCGAAGTCCCTGTCTTACCTCGGATAGAAGCTGTGTCTCCTACATTCCTCCCATTGGTCTTAAAATCGAGAGCCTTACCTACTGGAGTAATAAATTACAATAATCCTAATCGTCGGCAACAACAACCTCCACCTCCTATTGACACTCAAGTACCTAGACCACCAGATGAGCCACATCACCCACAAGCAGAGTCAAGTTGAGGCTATGTTTCAAAGATTTAGTTCAAGCTCAGGCTAGAATCGATGCTAATATAGCTTTAGCCTGTGTGAGAGAATAGACATTGGGCTGAGGACATTAGAGTTGGTCGGAGAGGATTTCGAGATGCTATGAGTGAGTTTGATCCTAGATTTCTTTGAGATATCTGCTAGACACCCTATAGTCGGCCTTACCCGTATACTATGCCGATTGGATTCCGCCGATTCCGCCACCTGTTATTTATCAGGACTTTACGCCGTCATCCATAGGACAGGGTGGTATGTTTACAGGTACACCAGGGACATCCTTGGGCATGGGAGGAGTGACTTCTGTAGCAGATGTGACAGCAGGATTGGGTTCATTTGGACTTTGAGGATCGGTTTCTATGTCGCGATGATGAGGACCGAGACATCATTTCGAACTTCAGATCGGATCCACAAAGTATTCGATTATGGTATTCATACGACGCATGATGCAAGGAGCTGATTATACTTCGTTTCTATCTACATTTGGATCATCATCATCTCAAGACGACCTACCGATGACATCGATCTTAACTATGATGAGGGACGAGTGATTTCTTTTCTTTGTTATTTAACTATCTACTTTTGGTTTGACTTAGTTTTTGTTATGTTTGTTTTGTACGTTAAACGCTTGATGCACTCTCGGGTAGTGCACATTGTTATTCGTATCTTTTCGTAGTTTCGGATGTTTTAGATCTTTTCCCACGTTTTAGAAATTTGCGTAATCATTTGTCGTAAAATAAATCTGGATCAAGAAATATCTCTCGATCGAAAGACTATTTGACCCGCACGCGCGGTTGGTGTCCGCACGCCGGTGTAGTAAGGTCGCAGGATCTTCTCGTGATATTTCCATTTCACCAAGCTTTGTCTATAAAAGGAAGCAGATGCAAGATTCTAAAATGCTCATTCCCTTCCTTTGCTTTAATTCTCTTGCTATAAAAAGTTTAAAATGTCCGATCGTTCATCGATTATCAGATTATTCTCCTCCACATACACCAAATTCTGTCATTCCAAAATACATTTTTCATCAAGTCCCTTACGAGCCTATGTATGCTTGGTTCACAACCCTTATATAAGTAATTTCAATCAATCACGGTGTTGATTGAGAAAGGTTTAAATTTCGTAAAGGTTGACAAGCTGGGCGTTTACGAGGATGGATGTAGATGGGTGGGACTATTTTTGTCGTATGCCGAGAGGTAGGATTAATGTTCTTGTGGTAAGAGAATTCTATTCAAGATCTTGTCGAAGCTAATACTGTGTCATTAACACAATCTGTTACTGTGAGAGGAGTTGCTGTTCCTTTCACTTCCACCAACATAAATCAAATTTTCTTGATTCCACCAGTCCAAACTTCATGTTAGGAAATCTACGCGGGAACGCAGCGGAATTCAAAAATTTGATTTCCTTTTACCCAAGATCGACTTCGTTTAAGCAATAAACAAATAAGTAATAGACGGTGGTTACCTTGGTTGATCTATAAGATCGACGCTTTGACCGTCAAAGGAGAGTAGTTCTGCATAGAGCCGCCCAAGTGTTCGGCCTCACCGCTAGTCCACACGAACAGCTTCGCGGAATCCCATCATGGATTGCTATTGGAAAACTCCGGTTGCTAGACCGGCCTTTTTCCCCTCTCTCCAACTCTCTATAGGATGCTCTCCAATTTTACACAAGAACTATTAGCTCTTGGAATTATGATGTACAAAAGAGCTTGACACCCACTTCCTTTTTATAGGGAAAGTGGCGCCCCAAAGAAGAGTAGAAAGGAAGAAAACCTTTCTCCAATAAAATAAGGAAAATATAATTGATTGATTTATCTCATTTATTACAATATCTCATATTAAATAAATCTAGGATATTGTCAATATCTCATATTGAATATTCCCAAGATATTGTCAATATCTAATATTGACTATCTTTATTTTATTACCATAAATCAATTTACACATGTGTATATATCACATATATATAACACACATAAATCTATTAATATCCAAACATCAAATATATCAATTTGATCAATTGGCATTTACGTGTGTCAATCACACACATAAATTTAGCCGCCATATATATTGGATATATATATATATTAATATCTAATATTAATATTTGGTAATACTATTAATTAAATTGCACAATCCAAGTGTATCTTATACACTTCAATGTGGCGCCCCTTTGACCAACAAATTGGCTTCCGGAATATTCTTTAATTAATATAATATTATTAATATCTTGTATTTAATTTATTCATAATAAATAAATACCACCATATTAATTTACCACTATAACCTTTATAGTTCGAGATAAACTTTCCTTATTTGGTTATCATCTATAACCACATTTTAATCCGGCTAGATGTTCTTGTGTGTGTGACCCGATAGGCTTCCGAATATGTTGGCCGTAGTCACAAAGTGCAAATTACTTAAAATGCCCTTCATGCCTAACGATCACGGGATAGCGTCTAGCAACACACCGTGACCCCAATCATCGGAAGAGTCAAATGCAATGACTACTACCTTTCATGTGAGCTTGATTACCGTGTAACTTACAATCCTATCATTTGTAATAATATCCATACGGTCGTTAGTCGAGTGTCAAAACATCAACGACCGTATCTTATAATCTGGATATCATGCTCTCTCGAAGTAACTCGTTTACTCCCACTTTGCAAAGATTCACGAGTAAGACATTCCTTTATAAAGGCCATTTCGGATATTCGATCCCAATCATAGGATACGCGATTCCCGGACGACCAATCATGTATACTCCGCGATGCTTGAAGATCATACCCAATCACTACCGCATGATCGCCCCGTGGCTGTGGGAAACCTCAATAGTGTCAAAGCATGACAATCCACACCGTGATGCCAACAGACTCGGTCAAAAGGATAATTACACAACCGCCACATAGTGTGACACTTATCCGTGTAAGTGGGTCGGTCCCTAACGACGCATTCTCTAATACACGCCCACGGTACCCAAGTGTCTCTACACTTCGATAGACGAGATCTATCCCCGCCTTAAAGACGAGAAGACATCCAATCACGCGCTAGTCCATTTATACTATCAATGCCCTGTTTAATAGTACATCACTAGAGACATTTAAGTATCAAACTTATTAAGGTGATTAGAGATCTCATCAACCATAATCGCCTATCATGGTTTCTCTATCACGATTTAATACTAAGGGGCGTTATCACATAACAATTCATAATTGGTTCTTTAAAAGAACATATATATGACAATGTAAAAGCCATTTAATATATGTATAAACATAAAGAAATAGTAGAAATGATCCGACCCGGTCGGATCCGGTCCAACCCGATTGGGTTTAGGACACTATTTCAACACTTCACCCAGTCATTTTGAGTACCAATGGAGATTGGATACCGCTAACGGTTTTATTACAAAATATTCGGAAGCTTGTCCACTCTTGTTCTACAATTATGATATTGATCAAAATGTATCTACGACTGCTTTGCTTCCCCATCTTAGAACGTGGAAGCGATTCATCAATTCACGTGTTTATCCAACTGTTAATTTCTCGGAAGTTAGTGATGATGAATTGATGCTTCTTTATGCGATTACTCTCTGAGTCATTATAGATGAAGTCTTGATTCAAAAAATCATTTGTGAGTTTTGCGTTCGGGAGAAGACCGAATTATCATCCTTTACCATTTGGATGGTTGATTTCTAGGTTATGTGTTCGTTTGGCAAGGGTTCCGGAAAGAGCGACAGATGAATATTTTCCACCGTATTCCTCGTGTTGGGCTTTTACCAGTCGATATTCCGGGAGGATCGTCAAGTGGTGAAAATTAGATAACTTTGTTGGTAGAAAAGAAGGAATAACGAATTAATAAAAGTAGTACGGTACGTTAGTATAAGTTACAATAAATTAAAATAACTTAGTTAAAAAAAAAAAATTAGTTTAAATTAGTTTAACTTAATTTATGGTTTTCTAGTTTAACATTCCTAGTAGTTTTAAGTTGTGTTTTAGTATTATAATATATTTGCATGTTTTAATTTATGTTTTTAAATGTTTTTCTTCTATATTATATAAACGCTCGTCTATTTGACACCTAAAATAATCTAACCATGATAGAATTCATTTTATTTTCTAATCCAAATTTTACTACTCATTAGCCATCAGAGACGATGCCAATTCATAAGTGGGGAGTAGAGATTGGTTAGTAAATAAATTGAATTTAATACATCAAATACTTATACACTTAGTTTAATAAGCAATAATATATAATTATTTGATAAAAATGATATATTTGGATAGAATAAATTTTTAATTAAGTAAAGTAATCTTGATATATTATTCTTATATTAATTATGTCTATTTTAGATTCTTAATAAGATTTTAAGTATATATATCTTGATAAATATTATGAAATATTTTTTTTATGAAATTAGACAAAAGTTACTTATAATTATAATGAAATTTTAGAATAATTTTCTTTTCAAGACAAAGTATGAAATTGGAATCGGATTAGGAATGATGAGATTTTTGGCATAACTTTGATAAACCAGAGCTAAATAAGCCTACACGAACATAATTTCCAATTTTGTCCCCACTCTCAAATTTGTGAAGTGATCAAGCACTCACTCAAAAATAGCCATTATTATTAACTAGAAATTACAACCCTAACTTAATAATGGTCTACATTTCTTTGAAAATCCCGCAAGTTTGGTATGTATTTATGGATAGCGGTGATGACATCGAAATTTGGTATATGATGAGATTGAAATGAATGTTATTCGGAAGGCAATTTATTATCAAATATGGTTATCCTCGAAAAAAAAAAAAAAAAAAAAAAAAAAAAAAAAAAAAAAAAATTCTCTAAGAACAGTATATATAGGTATCTTTTCTTTTTTGATCGACAACCCAAAAATAAAATATCGAGATAAAAGTCACTGATGATAGTAGTCCAACTAAGGTATTATCACGAAATGTCCTATTCTTTGGGAATGAAGGTATATGCTATAAATCGATGAAAAGAAAAAGTCGAATCAAAACTATCAAGAATTATCACGAGTTTAAGAAACCGGATTCGTGATTTTCGATCGAAAGAGTAGTACTCGATCAATCTTGATAAAGCAATGCCTATGTTCTTAAGTTCTTATTTATTATTAAAAAAAAAAAAAAAAAAAAAAAAAACCATATTTTGGAAGTTATTAAAGTTAAAAATTGAAAGCGAAGGTCGTGAGTGTTTCTTGATTGAGAAATTTTTGATCGGAAGATGAAGGTGTAAACGCATGCGACTTGCTTCTATCTCTTTTGATTTCCTTTGTTATCCTTTTCGATTAGCCAACTACCCACGAGCACGAACGTTACAAGCCAATTTGCCAACTACTTGACTTTGTCATTGATTCCGATAAATCATACGAGTGGAGATTAAAAAGTTGTTCTAAATATTTTATTTATACTTATAAAGTAATTCATGAAAAATTTCATTTAAATAATATTTTATAACTAGTTTATTAAGTTATATACACTTTTTATCTTCTAAAATATCTTAGATAGATGAAATTAATATAATTATAATGTTGATGAGATACGTTACTAAGTTAGGAATTTAATCTAGAAGAATTATATTATCGCTTATTTTGCTCGAGGACGATCAAAAGCTAAGTGGGGAGTTGTGATGTATGAAAAATATATGATCAAATTATAAGCCTTTTTTTATTATTATATTTATGATATTTTAGTATAATTTCATATAAATGCATTAAAACTTATAAAAATCATAGTTAGTTATAATTAGATGCATAAGTTATAAAAGCGATAAAAATGATAGTTTTTGTCGATTTACGTTTGGTGTTTCGTTGAGTTTGTTGCGAGGATCGGATGTTTACCAAGATCCCAAAATATGACATACTTTGAAGTATAAATCATGAGTTTTGTGGGATAAAAGATTATGCCAAAATCTAACAACTTTGAGCAGATCAATCAGATTTAATGTTTCTACCGTAATTCATCTTCAACGGACATTTGATCTAACTTAGAGGCATTTTCAGAGAAAAAGTCCTTGATGAAAGTTGTAGGCCTTCAAAAGAGCTTTCCAACGAATATCAAATCATGTCAACTGAGGTCTACAGCTCGAGATAGGTTTTACAAACATCGGATATGTTGTATGTCCGCACGCACCAGAGAAGGCGAATATTGCGAGAAAAATCTCTCAAACCGGGCCCACAAATCTCTCGACAAGGGAATATATATCGTGTAGCCCGGCACGCGCGCTGGTGGTGGTCGCACGCGCGCTGCGTTTGTGATATGGTCTATAAATAGACCTCAAATGCAACCATTTTGAAGTGTACCAATGCATATATCTCTCTCTATATCTATATATAGTTTCGTTTTGTTGTTTTTAGTTAAATAAAGTATGTAAACGGCACTCTGCCGGAATAATCTTTGTAGTATAAAGTATCGTTATAATGCTTAGAAGATGTATCAAGGCTCATTGATGTAAAGGAGTTGCTATTTCGGAGGATACAACTCTGAAGCTTCGATTGTAATCAGTAACTTTTCTAATGTATTTATGTTGTTATTAGTATCTTACTTATAATGATATTAGGCTAACTTAGTATCTAGCCAAGATATGAAATTGGATTAGTATTATCTTTTAGGAAATGGATGATGACTATACTAAAATTGGATAAAAATCGGTTATAATGAATCTCTTTCTATATTCAGTATTGAATTAGCTACTTGATATGAAAGAATTCATAATCTAATTATGAATTGACGCCTCGTAGTTAGGTTATGAACTCGTTAATAGGAAGACCGGAGGGTAAAATTGGCGAGTGAAAGCGTGACAACGGAATCCGATTTCTAAACCAGGGGGTAGATTTGTTTCGGGAGAAACAAACTCTTATTGAAATATGTACTCGAGAGATTATTACGTTTAATTCATTTGTTTAATTGACATACCTTAAAATTGGCCGAATGACAAAGCGGGAGTGACCCATGCTTGAGGATGACCTTGGACAAATGATTGGACATATGACAATTTCAGGATGCTCGTGTGAGAATGAATTGTTTAGTTTAGGAGTGCACCCGTTTCAGTATAATTGATTTAACTTAAAATAAAGATCCAAAGACATCCAATTTCACTAAAAGATATAAGGATTCAATAACATATTCTTGGCTAGTCTATAATTATAATATCTATCTCCTCCTTAGATATTGTTTTGGTACCTATATATACTTATATCTATATATATATATATATGTATTGCTATATATCTATATATATATTTATATATTTATATATATCTCTGTTTTAGTTTTATGCTTTGTTAGTTTTAGAGTTTGGTTGGATGATAAAATTGCGACTTAGATTGAGATAATACGCAGTTTCTTGGTGTTTAATCACACGGTGAATTACCAAGTTTTCCCACGAGGATCGACACCTGACTCATCACTCTATCACTACAATTTGACCCGGTACACTGCCGGTAAGGATTGATAGCATAGAAAAGGTCCGTCAATAACACAGATCACTACTATTCTAGTCAACATAAAATAAATACGTAATTTAAAAGTTATTCTAATATAATATATATAGATATATAGATATATATAGATGTACATAAATTGCAAAGTATATATATATATATATATATATATAAAGTACCAATATACTAATGAGATAATTTTAGAAATGGCCAAAACTTATATAATTGGTTTATACGATCTTTTCGATTAATTGAAATGTGTTCGATCTCTCCTTTTATTTTAGGTCCAATTGAGTAAATGAAACGGTGCACTCACGAGGTAAACAATTCCTCATCACACGAAAGCGTATGAAAGCGTCATATGTCCATTGCATCGACCCAAGGTCCACAATCATTACGGTAAGCGAATTAATCGAACAGGTCCGAGTACAAATCTACCTTTAGATAAAAGGAGTCATTCCGTTCGTCAAGCGGTCAATTTTATTTTAAAGGCTCCGGTTGTCAAAGCGGACGATTTAACTTTCCGGTTTAAGTTTCAATTAAACTGATGATTTAACATTATTACGATCTTGAGTACAAATTATAATAAAATTCATTTCTCCCAAAACAAATTTACCCCCGGGTAGGAAATCGGATTCCGTTATCACGTTATTCACACGGCCAATTTTACCCTCCGGTTTTTCTATCTTTTATCTCATATCTTGACTACGAGGCGTCAATTCATAATTAGATTATGAATTCCTCGGATCGTTAAATATGTCAATACGAATACGATCAAAATAGAAAAAGATTCAATTAACTCAATTTTTAGTCATTTTAACTTAACAACATTTCTTTAACGAAAAGATCGAAATAAAACCGATTACATAGTTTTGGCCAGTATTATATTTAGCCTAAAAACATTATAACAACGGAAAATATAAAAACAAACATAAATACTTAAGAAAAGTTACCCGAATACGGCAGTTGATTCTGAAATCGTATCTTCCGGACATTACAACTTCTTTAGCAAAACCGACTTCGAGATTTTCCGAGCATTATAACGATACTAAAACTACATTATTACGGCGTAAGGCCTTATTTACAACTACTACTAAAATTAAAAAGAAAAGAGAGAGGAGATATATATATATATATATAGGATGTATATATATGGTACACTTCGATCTGTTCTCTGATGCATTCCTTATATAGGCAAAGGTCTCAAGGCCGGACCAGTCCGAGATTAAGCCGGATCGGTCCGGTATAATGATTACCCCCACTAACTTGATCACTCCAGCATGTGCGGTGAAGATATTATTTTTTATATATAATTATTAAACTTCTAAAATTCATATCTCGAGTTCTGGCCCTCCAAAAATTGCAAACGAAATGCCAAAATTAAGGTCTCGAGAAACTCTACAACTTTCATGAAGGACTCTTCTCCAGATAACGCCTTCTTGATAACCTCGTGTTCTCCCGAAGCTTATCCGGGATTTTTCTTAATCCAAATCGATTAGCCACTTGATCACTGTTTAAGTTGTAGACCTCCAATCTTCATAATTTAAATTGCATTGGAAAACTCTCGGAAAAATCTACAACTTTCATGAAGAACACTTTCTCTGAAAATGTTGTTTTGATGAGCCATTCGTTTGTCGAAGACATTTCTCCATTATTACTTATCCAGATTGGTTGGCCACTTGTCCACTTAAGCTATTCAATTGACCATTTAAGCTCGTGGCACTCTCTAAATCATTCCAGAGATATGGTTAAACTTCAATATGTCGATTCTCGGGGTCTCGGTTTATAAATCTGCAATAAAATACCACAAATACCCACGTAAATCTGACACGACACTCCGATTTACTAAAATCGGTACAAAATTACAACTTTTTACTATTATTACTATTAACTACTCTAAATTATAAAGATTAACATTTCATACCATAATTTCATATATTTTATATAGAATTCATTGATAAAACATAATAATATAACGTATATTTAATCATATAAAAATAATACATCAATAGCTCTCATCAGAGCTAGAAGGACCAATATCAGACCTCCAAGAAGATATGGATTTGAGAAGGAATATGCATTACAGGTAGCTGAAGAAGTGGAGGGTTTTGAACCTAACACTTACAGGGAAGCCATGACATGTTCTGAGGCATCCCAATGGCTTGTTGCTATGGGAGAAGAAATGGAGTCACTTCAGAAGATTGAGACTTGGGATTTGGTCAAACAACCACAGGATAGGAGGGTGGTAACTTGCAAATGGATATTCAAGAAAAAGGAAGGAATGACATATGCTGAGGATATCGGGTATAAGGCACGCCTGGTTGCTAGGGGTTCAGTCAGAAAGATAGGGTAGACTATGAAGAGATATTTTCTCCAATGGTCAGACATACTTCCATCAGGGTGCTATTAGCAATAGTGGCACATCAGAATCTTGAACTTGAGCAATTGGATGTGAAGACAACTTTTCTATATGGAGATGTAGATAAAGAAATTTATATGACTCAGCCAGAGGGTTTCCAAGTTCCTGGAAAGGAAGGATATGTGTGCAATTTGAATAAGTCCTTATATGGACTTAAGCAGGCCCCAAGACAGTGGTATAAGAAGTTTGACAGCTATATGATTCAGCAGGGTTATAGCAGGAGTCCTTATGATTGTTGTGTTTACCACAACAAGCTAAAGGATGGTTCAATCATCTATCTGGTTCTGTATGTGGATGATATGTTGATAGCTGCTGCAAATAAGTTTGACATTCCAGATCTAAAGAATCTGCTCAAGGCTTAATTTGAGATGAAGGATTTAGGGAATGCAAAGAAAATTCTAGGGATGGAGATCTATAGAGACAGGAAGCGGGGGAAGTTGTTCTTGTCTAAACAGGGGTATATTGAAAAAGTATTATCCAAGTTTGGCATGTCAGCAGCCAAACCTATAGATACTCCAGTTGCACCAAATCTACATCTGTCTGCAGTGTTTGCTCCACAGTCAGCTGAAGAGGAAGAATACTTGTCTAAGGTTCCATATGCTAGTGCAGTGGTCAGTTTCATGTATGCCACGGTCTGTACTAGGCCTGATTTGGCTCAGGCAGTCAGTGTTGTCAGCAAGTTTATGGCCCAACCTGGAAAGGAACACTGGAAATCAATGAAAAGGATATTCAGGTACCTTAGGGGTACATTAGATATTGGACTCATTTATAGAGGTGGTACTCAATGTTTTGTCACATAGTACTGTGATTCTGATTATGCTGCTGATGTGGACGACAGGAGATCTATGACTGGGTATGTGTTTACTTTGGGTGGTTCTGTGGTAAGTTGGAAGGCAACTTTAAAAGTCTTGATCGGCCTTTTCTAAGTGTCCAATCTCACCGGCAGTGTACCGGGTCAACTGTAGCCTAGAATTGGTGAGTCAAGGTCGTATCCCACAGGGAATCTGGTCGAGTACCAAAGTCGGTCTCGTCCCTAGTTCAGGTCAACACAAATATTGAACGTGGTGATTTGTCAGATCACCGGTTCTACAAACTAAATAAACACAAAACAAAGATTTTAAACTATATAAAAGAGATAGCCGAGCTATGATCCAACCAACTACTCTCTAACCCTAACTCGTAACCGGAAGTGATTTGATATACTTTAATGTTCTTGGCATTGTTAAAGGATGTCGTCTCTATTTCCGTAACTAAGTGCCAATTTCAACAACCTAGTTTCTATGTCGAATTCAATTGTCATCGACGAGATTTAAGCGACCGACACGGTTACATGCTTTATGTGACGCTCGTTAACAACGATATAAACCTCACACACGAAACCGAATCTGAACAACTCAGTTGGTTTTACACGGTGATCCTAGAACCCCTATTCCCGTACCCTCTCACAAAATACATATGTAAAGACGATACGTGTGACACAATTATTGAGTGATCAATTCAACAAAAGTCATTAAGAATAAGTTCTAGAACATTAACAACACCGAGAATCTAACAATCAACACATCCAAATCATTCCAATCAACAAGCTAAGGTTCGATTTCGAAGGATATCACATATCTCGACTATAAACGGATTAGCTACTCATCATAACAAGAAAAACAACAAGAAATCAACAATCAAAGGTAACAAAAGCAAGATTAAAAGCAAGAACAAAAGATGAAAACAAAATACCAAATATATTAATTATGCCGTAGAAAATCGAGTCTCGAGCGAAATCCCGTCAACAACGCGTCAAGCTATCTTGAGATCCTCCGGATTACAACGATCTACAACTAATCTAAGCTAATATACCTCTAAACCTAATCTAAGCTAGAAATATGAAGAAAAACGCAGAAAAAGTGCAGAAAAACAAGTTGGGGCTCATGATAGATCGAAATGAGGGTGTATATATGGTGTTTTTTCAGATCTGGACTGACAAAGGGAGAGCTTTTGTCTTGTGAGCGTCCGCTGTCGATTTTTTTCTTCACAAATTCTATCAAAGAACTAGCCTAGATGACACAACTTGATGAATCGGTCATAACTGCGTGTAGACCTCGAATCGAGTGATTCAAGTTGCGTTGGAAAGCTGATTCAATTGTCTACAACTTTCATGATATATGTCCAGCCCAGAATATGCATCTAAGGTGGATCAAAATGCAGATCAATGGAAGGTATGGTTGTAGTATCACGCGTTTTGATCCGTTTGAGCGATTAAGCTTCGGGCACACGTTCCAATCCTCGTATCTCGCCTTCCGGTCATCTCAAACACCTAAGTCCTGTAAAAATCATAACAAAAAACCACACGTAATCCCTACAGGACACTAGGGTGACCGAGAGTATAGTAAATTACACCGAAAAGACCGAGAATCCCGGACTTTACGCCCTAGGTCCCGAAATGATAACCAAGGTGTAAATACATCAAAATACAACCAAATGTCTCCGGAAACATATAGAACGAGGTATAAACGGGGTATAATTACATAGTAAATGACAGTCAATTTAACTCCCATCAACTACCCCCTACTTAGCGTTTGCTCGCCCTCGAGCAAAAATAAGCAATTCAAAAATAAAGATGGAGTCAACTTTGTAATTATACATCTAGTCTATAGTATCGAAATGGTAAAACACAAGTAATTGACACAAATGCATAAAACTCGAGCTCTACCTTGTATCGATAAAAGAATGTGTGTGTGTGTGTGTGTATAAAGCTTCTTCGACATTTATCACCAACGACCGGTTTAGATTATAGACGTAAAATGTACCGAGGTTACACCATAGGCTTATACTTCATAAACATCTCCACTAATCGAGGTCAATCAAAGTCTAGTAGGGTCAGGCAGGACTTGAAGGGTTATAACGTTAGGCTAGGGTTGGGGCTAACGAAAGGGATATTTACGATAAAATAGAAAGTAGAAAGTGCAAGTGAGCTTAATCAGACATCAAACACTAAAACCGAAGCTATACCCTTCGTAGCAACGGAAGACTCAACTCCTCATAAGGATGCTCGTTCGAATAGTACAAACCATCAAACGAATTTCAACCTATAATTCATCCAACCTTCCACCTCTCCACATCATTCCACAAATTTGGAGACATACGTCGTATCCAAGTCTAGTTCATACCTAAGCTCGTCAACCGAGGAACAAACCACTTCAAAACACAACAACATCTCCTTCTCCGTACTAGATTAGAAGAAGTTCCCATCGCTAACATCACAACTACAAAACACAAGGCCATTTATGGCAATTTACGAACTCATATTTATATACAAATGTACAACCTTCTTTTTTTTTTTTCTTCTTCTCATTTTTTTCTTGGCGTATCTTTCGAGTGGTGTCGGTAAAAATGAGTATATCCGGAGGAAGCGAGAAAATGTGAAAACAATAAGCTCAATCTTGCAAGGTGGTCAAGGAAGCGTGAGAGCGTAATACAATCTAAGGGCATTGGTAATTATGAGTTAGTAGCACAAAGGTTAGTTCGGGTGGCGGTCTAACCACCCTACAAAGGCTTAGAGAAGCGAGGATATACATATAAGGGATGGAATTTGGCTCTGATCGGGTCAAAGAAATGCCATAACCGTCATCCCGTACTAACCAAGACCGACCTTTCTATTTAGCCTCGAAGTTACTAATATAAGTTCTAGGTAACCGGGTCATTAATAGCTACCATAATCGTTCACCGATCAAGGTGATTCATGAAGTCGAAGCTAACGTGATAGAACTATTCGATTCTCAATACAAGATCTCAACTCGAATGAAATGCATGTATACAATAACTAGATGTTTACCAAAACAATACCGAAGGCTCGATGTATCAAAATCAATGTCAAAGCCATCAAAATTCTCGAATCGACTCATTTAAACTAAAGGAATAACAATCACTAAGTATAACTCATTCGATATGAAAGCGGGACATTTAAGCTAAACTAACCACCCTTACTTTAAAAGCGAAACACGAAGGGTAAGGGTAGAAAAGTTAGCTTACAACCGAAAATGGTGCGAGAAATGCGATCATGTGGCATCCGTATAAAGTCCTCCGGGGTACTGTGCTAATATCAACAAGCAACACAACATCCAAGAATACACACGGTATGGAGATATCGAAATGAAACTAGACGGATCACCTGACTTATCAAAACCAAAAACACCAAAAACTAGCCCCCAAAACACACTTCTTGGGTTATATTACATCAAAATTACCCGAAGTATCAAAATACAAACTAAAGAAAACACAGTGAAACACGAGGGGAGAGAAAAGCAATAAAAGTACATTACGAGTTTATAGTCCTCAGCTCGACTTTCTACCCCCAACTAGGTCAAGGATAGCTGTACCAGAGGAGAGCAAACCTTTGCATATCCCTACCAAAATCGTAGGAATTGAGCACCCCCTGAAAATGAAATATGAGAAATACGGGGCTCAATCCCCACCACCACGATTTGTTCGATGAGTCCATTGCACAGAACAATGAACTCACTTTCCCCGAAGGATCCATTAACTGCAAACCAAGGAAACAACACGAACACAATCACGGTATCAAGTCACTACCACTACCAGAGTAGATGGTGTGAAACATCAACAACAACAAAATAAAACAAACTACACATAAAAAAACAAATAAGAAAAACGACCTAATCCTAAGAACTCAACTAACACAAGCTATCAACCGGATTCCCGGCAACGGCGCCGAGAAAACTTGATCGGCCTTTTCTAAATGTCCAATCTCACCGGCGGTGTACCGGGTCAAGCGTAGCCTAGAATTGGTGAGTCAAGGTCGTATCCACGAGGAATGCGGTCGAGTACCAAAGTCGGTCTCGTCCTTAGTTCAGGTCAACACAAATATTGAACGTGGTGATTTGTCAGATCACCGGTTCTACAAACTAAATAAACACAAAACAAAGATTTTAAACTATATAAAAGAGATAGCCGAACTATGATCCAACCAACTACTCTCAACCCTAACTCGTAACGGAAGTGATTTCGATATACTTTAATGTTCTTGGCATTGTTAAAGGATGTCGTCTCCTATTTCCGACTAAGCGCCAATTTCAACAACCTAGTTTCCTATGTCGAATTCAACAGTCCGCTGACCGGATTTAACCGACCCGACACGGTCTATATGCTCATGAGATGCTCGTTAACAATGATATAAACCTCACACACGAAACCGAATCTGAACAACTCAGTCGGTTTTACACGGTGATCCTAGAACCCCTTTTCCCGTACCCTCTTGCAAAATACATATGTAAAGACGATACATGTGACACAATTATTGAGTGATCAATTCAACAAAAGTCATTAAGAATAAGTTCTAGAACATTAACAACACCGAGAATCTAACAATCAACACATCAAAATCATTCCAATCAACAAGCTAAGGTTCCATTTCGAAGGATATCACATATCTCGGCTATAAGCGGATTAGCTACTCATCATAACAAGAAAAACAACAAGAAATCAACAATCAAAGGTAACAAAAGCAAGATTAAAAGCAAGAACAAAGATGAAAACAAAATACCAAATATATTATGCCATAGAAAATCGAGTCTCGAGCGAAATCCCGTCAACAACGCGTCAAGCTATCTTGAGATCCTCCGGATTACAACGATCTACGATTAATCTAAGCTAATATACCTACAAACTGTCTGAGCTAGAGCTAGATGATGAAAAAGCGCAGAAAAAGTGCAGAAAAACAAGTTGGGGCTCATGATAGATCGAAATGAGGGTGTATATATGGTGTTTTTCAGATATGGACTCACAAGCGGGCGCTGTCTTGTCGAGGCGCCCACCTGTCAATTTTTCTTCACAAATTCTATCAACAATCGCCTGGTGACACACCTTGATAAATCAGTCATAACTTTGCGTGTAGACCTCTCGAATCGAGTGATTCAAGTTGCGTTGGAAAGCTGATTCAATTGTCTACAACTTTCATGAATATGTCCAGCCCAGCATATGCCTCTAAGTTGGATCAAAATGCAGATCAATAGAAGGTATGGTTGTAGTATCACCGCGTTTTGATCCGTTTGAACGTTTAAGCTTCGGGCACACGTTCCAATCCTCGTATCTCGCCTTCCGGTCATCTCAAACACCTAAGTCCTGTAAAAAAATCATAACAAAAACCACATGTAATCCCTACAGGACACTAGGGTGACCGAGAGTATAGTAAATTACACCGAAAAAGACCGAGAATCCCGGACTTTACGTCCTAGGTCCCGAAATGATAACCAAGGTGTAAACACATCAAAATACAACCAAATGTCTCCGGAAACATATAAAACGAGGTATAAACGGGGTATAATCACATAGTAAATGACAGTCAATTTGACTCCCATCAGGTACAGTGACACTATCTATTACTGAAGCAGAATATATGGCACTGATAGAAGCAACAAAGGAGGCAATCTGGTTGAAGGGGCTAGTCAATAATCTGAGTCTACATCAAGATCAAGCCAATGTATATTGTGACAGCCTTAGTGCAATCTATTTGGCTAAGTATCAGGTTCATCATGAGAGAACCAAGCACATTGATGTTAGGTATCATTTTCTGAGAAATGAGAGGAGGGTTAAAGTGGAGAAGATCAACACTGATGTCAATCCTGCTGATATGTTCACTAAACCAGTTCCAAGGGGCAAGTTTCAGTTGTGTCTGGACTTGCTAAATATCCAAAGCTGTTGAATCTGAATCTGGGAATACTCAGCTGAAGGTGGAGGTCTGCTGAGGTATTCAAATCTGAAGACAAAGGGGATTTCTGGCACTTGGTTGTGCATTTGGTCAGTTTGCATGAAGTTGAAGTCAAGGTGGAGATTTGTAATGGTGACTTAAACTATGCTACTGAGTCTGGTATGGAAACATATTTTGGTCAACAATGTATAAAGCATCTGTTGAAGTCTGGTGTTCGGCTGAGGGCAAGTTCAGCAGGATTGATCAGCCTGCTGATGGCAAGTCTACTGAAGACAAGTCTGCTGAGGCTCAACAGACTTGTAGAACACGTCTGCTTCATGTTTGTTCGAGTTACTTATGGGGTATTTCAGTCATTTACTGGTTTGGCTGTTTAGTCGGTTAGGGTTGGATTCCCAAGGCTATAAATACCATTTGTATTAATTGTAACTCATCATGTAACTTTCTGGTGATAATAAAGTATTCTCGTTTGTCTGTGGAGTAGTCGACACATTGCCGGAAACCACGTTAAATTTGTGTTCTTCTTGTTTCTGTGTTTGTTTACTTGTTTATCAGGGCCGGCCCTGACATTAATTGGCTTAAGACCAAGTCTCATAATTGAGCCTTTTAGTTGAAGTTTTTTTTAAAACATACTTATCGCGTTTTTAACATCCGTAAATACAAAATTCAATTTATTGATAGCCTCAAAACATGCCTACAAAGTAGTCTTTTCTAGCATATTTAGAAACAAAAACCAAATTCATACGTATACACAAAACATACTTTTTATTTTTCTTTGTGTGCTTTTTTTATATAGATATATAATAATAATATAAAATAATGTTATATATTTTTTCATAAAGTAAATATTTTATAATCTTTTGCATACGAGTTGCCATACGAATTAATGTTATCGCAACGGAACGGGGTTCGACCAGCACCAATACATGCATCAGTTCATGGAGGGATATGCATTTTCGGATTTTCAGATACATGCATTTTCGAACTGATATGTACTTCCCCTTTCGTGTAAGGGTTGCATGCTTTCATCCGGTGAACAGTGACAACCCTACTCTTTCGTGCAAGGAGTACCTCCATTCATTTATGGAGTGCTTGCAGCCTATAAAAGGCACAAGTATGCAGACGAAAATTAATAAGTTTGACAGCATCATCAGAAAAACTTTGAGTGTCCTCGGGTTTGATTCAAACAAGTCACTGTTTGAATCAAACACCTCCATTGTATCCTGAGAGAAATTTTCGTTTGATCCCTTAGTGACAAATCGTGTGGGACTAAATATCTCTTAAAAGACAACGTTATTAACGTGCCTTGGAGTTTCTACTTCTCTGTCAAATTCTAAGTACTACATTTTTTCCAACAAATAATATATTCTTTTTAATTTCTATAGTTTTTCAAACAAAAAATTAATTATATAATATAGATATAAAGTAATATATTCTTTTTAATTTCTATAGTTCCAAACAAAAAATTAATAAAACTTGTTTGAATATCATTTTTTTTTTGCCAAGTAAAATTTTTTATTGGGACCTTTTTCAAAGAAGAAAATTAACATATTATATTAGGTTGGATCGGATTAAATCTACACGATTTTTCTTTTCTTTTAGCGAAACATGTACCGTTGGGCCCTCCGACACCGTTGGGCTTAAGACCCGGGTCTCGCCGGCCTCACTATAGGGCCGGCCCTGTTGTTTATCTTTATCTTTATTCACAATTACCATCACTTCTTGATCGATCCGTTATAAAACATATAACAAACGACTTTTTTTATTTTTCTCTTTGGTAAACATGCTATCTATCTTTAACAGCAATTGCAATGCAAATGCTATGTAAAAATATGCAGTCATGAAATATTGACATTGTGCACTTTAAACATGTATGAGCATTCATTTATTTATTTATAGTTCTTTGGCATAGACAGGCTAAATGAGTAATAAAGTATCCGATTAAATGTTTTGATAATCGTATCCGTTTGGTCTAAAATGGTTAACCCGACGTCTATGTCTTACATTTATAACGAGATAAAAAGATAATGTTTTTCCCACATTCCCAACATGGAAAATCACATGCATTATTCTTTTACCAACATACGTATGATATAAGTAGCATAATAAACTACTACATCCGTCCCAAAATATAAGTGATCATACACTTTTTGATTTGTCTCATAATATGAGTCATTCTATATTACCGATGCAACATTTATTAATATTTTCTCTATTTTACTCCTAATTTATTATCAATCCAATAAGTTTTCATTACTTAACAACTATTGCATCAATGATAGTCAATGACATTTTAGACACTAACCTTTAAATTTATGACATTCAACTATTTTCTTAATCTGTTTGAAAATCTCTAAAATGGCTTATATTTTGGGACGGAGGTAGTATAAAGGAAAAACAGATGATACATGGTAAAGCCCTTTCATTGTCAATTTGTGTAGTATTTAGCTCAATTTGAACCACAAATCTGAAAAGCTATTGTCCTTGGCCTTCTCCTACGTTTTTGTGAGAAATTGGTAAATCGGGTTACTGTAATGTCTGATTTTTTTTCAGGTCAAACATTTTTTGATATTTTTTTCAGGTCCCCCGTCCAAATTTGGACGATTTCGTCCAAATATAGTCAAACCGTCCAAATTTGCATTCATTTTCGTCCCAATCCATTCGCTGACCAAAATAGACGGAATCCGTCCAAATTGTGAAGAATTCCGTCCAAATTTGGCGCGCCCGTCAAATTTTGCGATTTCATCACAATTTGAGCGGGCGCCCAAATTTGGACGGAGCGTCTATTTTGAAACCCTTATCTGATCTTCTTCCCTCATTTCACGACCTTTTCACTACACCTCTGAAAAACGCATAGAATCGTTAGAAAATCTATGCGGGAGCAGTGAATTCAAAAATTTATTTCTATCGACCCAAAAATCGACTTCGTTTAAGCAATAAACAAATAAGCTAAAGACGGTGGTTACCTTGCTTGATCTAAAAGATCGACGCTTTTGTGGTCTAAGGAGAGTAGTTACTGCATAGAGCCGCCCAAGTGTTCGGCCTCTACCGCGCTAGTCCACGAACAGCCCGCTGAATCCCATCATGGATTGCTATTGGAAAACTCGGTTGCTAGACCGGTCTTTTCCCCCTCTCTCCAACTCTCATAGAATGCTCTCTATTTTACACAAGAACTATTAGCTCTTGGAATTGTGATGTACAAAAGGCTTGACACCCACCTCTTATTTATAGTGTAGGGGGCGCCCCATCTAGGTGTGGAGGAGAAGAAAACATTTTTCCCAATAAAATAAGGAAAATATAATTGATTGATTTATCTCATTTATTATAATATCTTATATTAAATAAATCTAGGATATTGTCAATATCTTATATTGAATATTTCCAAGATATTGTCAATATCTAATATTGACTATCTTTATTATATCCATAAATCAATTTACACATGTGTATATATCACATATATATATATATATATATATATATATATATATATATATATATATATATATATATATATATATATACCATTAATTAAATTGCACAATCCAAGTATACCTTATACACACACAAATTGCGCCACCTTAGCCAATAAATTGGCATCCGGAATATTATTTAATTAATATAACATTATTAATATCTTGTATTTAATTTATTCATAATAAATAAATACCACCATATTAATTTACCACTATAACCTTTATAGTACGAGATAAACTTTTCTTATTTGGTTATCATCTATAACCACATTTTAATCCGGCTAGATATTCATATGTGTGTGACCCGATAGGCTTCCGAATATGTTGGTCGTAGACACAAAGTGCAAATTACGAAAATGCCCTTCATACCTACCGATCACGGGATAGCGTCTAGCAACACACCGTGACCCCAAATCATCGGAAGAGTCAAATGCAATGATTACTACCTTTAATGTGAAGCAGTTACCGTGTAACTTACAATCCTATCGCTGTAATAATATCCATGCGGTGCGTCGTCAGTGTCAAACATTAACGACCGTATCTTATAATCTGGATATCATGCTCTCTCGAAGTAACTCATTTACTTCCACTTTGCAAAGATTCACGAGAGCTAGACATTCCTTATAAGAAGGCCATTTCGGATATTCGATCACAATCATATGATACGCGATTCCCAGACGACTAATCATGTATACTCCGCATGCTTCAATATCATACCCAATCACTACCGCATAATCTCCCCGTGGCTAAGGGAAACCTCAATAGTGTCAAAGCATGACAATCCACACCATGATGCCATGAAGACTCCGGTCCAAAGGATAATTACACAACCTTCACATAGTGTGACACTTAACCGTGTAAGTGGGGTCGATTCTAACGTCGCATTCTCTAATACACATCCACGCATGATCCAAGTGTCTCTACACTTGGATAGACGAGATCTATCCCTACCCTTATAGACAGAAGATATCTAATACGTGCTAGTGTGTTTATACTATCAATGCCCTGTTTAATAGTATATCAGCCTAGAGACATTTAAGTATCAAACTTATTAAAGTGATTAGAGATCTCATCAACCATAATTGCCTATCATGGTTTCTCTATCACAGTTTAATACTAAGGACGTTATCATATAACAATTCACAATTGGTTCTCTAAAAGAACATATGTATGACAACATAAAAGTCATTTAATATATGTACAAACATAAAGAAATAGTAGAAATGATCCGACCCGGTCGGATCCGGTCCAACCCGATTGGGTTTAGGATACTATTTCAACAAGAACAACCGTATTTAATTATGTTATTGTCGATGAATTCCTTTAATATATATATATATATATATATATATATATATATATATATATATATATATATATATATATATATATAAAGGGTATACCCTACCCTGATAGTCGATGGTCCTCCTCCTGTCCCATGAGATGAGTGGAGATGTAAATCAAGAGCCCCCAAAGAGTAGCTTCGAGTCAATAGGGCTTACCTTTAATGAGAGAGGAATAATTCGCCTTGTAGAATCGAACCTCTAACCTCCCATTAGGTTGCAATTCACTCCACGCCCTTACTGCATTGGGTTATGTCTTAGAGAGATATATATATATATATATATATATATATATATATATATATATATATATATAATGCGTACGTGTGTGTTTTTGTTCTTGCTCTTGCCGTAGCTTTAGAATGCAGCAGTCAAAAAAAAAGATACAGGTGATGTGCAAAACCTGTAGGAAAAAAAAAAGAATAAGTAAATAGAATAATAATAAGTTCTAATGGATACAAGTGATGTTCAAATGGATCCATTCAAATTTGGGCGAGCCGTCCAAATTTGGATGGAATTCGTCACAATTTGGACGGGGCGTCCAAAATTTGGACTTCCGTCTATTTTGGGCAACGAATGGATTGGGACGAAAAGGAATGCAAATTTGGACGGTTTGAATTTGGACGGGGGACCTGAAAAAAAATGTCAGAAAATGTTTGACCTGAAAAAAAATGTCAGACAATACAATGACCTGATTTACCAATTTCTCCATTTTTGTCACTATGATCCGTGAATTGAAAACTGAGGCCGATGATGTCATGTCTTCATTATCTGATCTGAGCAAAACTGCTTCTTTTGCCTCCTTTGTTTTCCCTTTCTTTTTCCCTTTCTTCTTACGTTAAAAAGTGGTCAATTCAATTGACCATCTCATTACGAGAGGTTTTTAGGTTGTGTCTCCATACGGTGTGAAGACACGTGTGGCATCACAGGGATCATCTATTTTTAAACCGAATTCAAACTGTGTGTTTAGATCATTCCTCCCGTCAGTTCGGTACATATGAAAATACTAAGCAAAAACTTCCCTCTCATTACACGGTGGACGTAAGAGTGAATCTACTTTATCTGATTTATGTGTCCACAACTAAGTAATATCAAATAACACAATTTTATAATTGTCAAGTATCAAATTCTATTTGGTATACCCAACAAATAGAATTTAAAGAGATTTTTGATGGATCTTTGTGTATAACAACATGTAATGTAACCGGTGCCTGCTCGGGATATTTTTAGGCCTTAGGATGTTCTTTAACAAAGACGTTGACAAAATTTCCAACTCATGTTCAATATATATATATATCACGTATCATTGGCGTGTAATATTTTAAAATTTTAAAAATAAACGTGCCTTTGTTCGTATCCGTGTCCTTGTCCGTGCTCCGTAACAAAACATTTGAGATATTTAAAAAAGCTCAAAATTCAATTTTCATATTATATAGGATTTTTTCTTGGGTTTGAAAAATAAATACTCTTATGTCCCAAATTATCAATATTTTGTAACTTTTTTTGGGCGAAAGTGGATATTTTATTTGATAAAGCTGTACAAAATTTATACCTTTGCAAAAAAATTGTAAAAGTACACGTCAAAACACAAATTACATCCAAGCCTACTCTAAGATTTGAGAATTTTTCTGAATTGCCTCGAGAAATAAAGACCGTATTCAGGGGCCTTCGGGTGTTGCTTCCATGTACTATCTGGTTCCTCCAATACCAAATACTATATAAGTAATTCTATATCATCAATTCAACATTTATTACCATTTTCTTTATTTTACCCCTAATTTATTATCAATCAATCCACTTTTAATTACATTAAAAAAAAAAATATTTATAGTCAACAAGTATTTTAGGCATTTATATAACTTTAAATTTATGACATTCAACCAATTTTTTAATATGTGTAAAAATTCTTAAAATGAATTACATTTTAAAAGGAAACATATATATATATATATATATATATATATATATATATATATATATATATATATATATATATATATATATATAAGGGTGAAAGAGTGATCTAAGTCTTGTCTTTATATAATAACTGTACTACAAATACAGTCTGAGAGATTCTTTTACTTCACTACAACTCGAAAGGACGGTATGGAGCTGATAAAAAATTAACATGTGATACTGTGATATCTTACTTACTCCACTAGTACAGTGCTATATGACAAGGGAAACTTGAAAAAATATGCCGAAAAGTAAATATTTGGAAAAATATGTCTGAAGAGTAAACATTTGAAAAAATATGTCTGCTTCCGACGTATGAGTGCCGTACGAGCACTGCGCGCCGCATGAGTGTCGCATGAGTCGAGACATATTTTTCCAAACATTTACTTTTCAGGCATAGCTCTTCAAATTTCCCTATGACAAAACAAGAATCAACAACTTTACAAAAGATTCAACTTTAAACACATTTTAGGAATTTGAAGGGACCGTTGTAATAAAAGTTATTTTCCTGAATCAATGAAAGTAATAAAAAGAAGGGAAACTTGAAGAAATATGCCCGAAAAGTAGATGTTTAGAAAAAATATGCTTCGACGTATGCGTCGCGAAATGCCCATGCGGCACGCATGCGGCCCCTGCAAGCATATTTTCCAAATAACTACTTTTCAAGCATATTTTTCTCAAACACTTACTTTTCGAGCATATTTATTCTTGTTTACCTAAAAAGAAATGCAGAGATAAAATTTACCTTGTAACCAGGGTAATCATACCGACATGGGTGAATACGGATAATTATGATGTATGGATTTTCTATTACAACGGATCGTCGGATAGCTGTCACGTATAGATAAACGACAAAACTGTTTTATTTATTTGTACACGTGGCAGTCATCTGACAGTTTGTTCTAATATAAAGTCTTTACAACAGAATCACCCGGGCGAATGCACCCTTAAGAGTAACGGGCAATGGCCCCCTCCGATCCGGGGAAAAAAATGTTACTACGGTATGTAGTTTTTTTGTCCTCCTTAAAAAAATTTATTTGCTTTTATCGTCTACAATAATGAGATAAGTTGAAATAAAAATTTTATAACCTAAAGTAATTTACATAGCCGTTACAAAAGTGACACATATAAAAATATAGAAATAAAAATTTACTTAAAAAAGAAATTCAACTACTAATGTGTGATATGCTTGTTTCCGTCAAAAATTATTTCTAAATGTGTGAAATTTTATTTATGGAAATAAAATGGTTAATTTGTTTAGATAATGTGATAGTATTATTTCTTATAATATATATAGCAAAATGTATAATAAATTTTACTTGCAAGATATAATAGTATTTTCCTCGAATTAAGATGTAGAAAAAACACTGCCATGCCTTTTTTATTGCAAAAGTCTTTAGTATTATGCCCCTCAGCCAGGATCCTGGCTCCCTGCATCCACCATTGCATACGGGTACTTTTTCAGTGGTTCTTCATTTTGTGCGAGGACATATTTGCACCGTAAATGTAATACTTCAAATCTAATTTGAAGCATACGGCACTTTCGGAACCCCGTGATATCATAAGTTATCATTTTTCAGTAAACACATCTTATATTAAGTTTATAATATTATAAAAACTGCTGAAATGCATCAACTGGGTTTGCTCAGATCTTCAATTTTATATTATTCTTGGGTCAAGGCCGAACGGTCTGTATCCGGGAATTTACTTAGGTTTTCAGGTCGGCTCTTTACCGTAAAAGACGTGTGTGTTTTAAGTTGTAGTAAATAAAAAACACTTGAAAAGTTGGAATTATTTTATTGATTTTAGAACTACATAATATTATTTTTATGATATACATTAATATTAAATAAAAAATAATAATATCTCTTATAATGTCTTTCAAATAATTAATTTGTTTGACTCTTTCTAATATAGTGAGATAAATATCCTATAATTTAGAAGCTACATACGGTAGTGGGTTGTTGGCTTTATATGTTATAGGAGGAAAGGATAAAATATAGTAATATTATACTACGCCCTATAAAAGTTTTTTATTTTTGATGTATACAAATTAAGAAAATAATTAATGTGTTGTATTTTAAATGGTGATGGACGTATATACCTTTATAATATAATAAATTTTATTTTTAAATATGAAATGAATATAAACATTAAATGTTATGAAATACGTATATTTAGACCCCTCAAAAAAATAATGTATGTTTGGAAAAAATGGATAAAATAATGTATTGATTTTTAAATAAATATTTTTTATCAGAAAGTTTATTTTAAAAAAATAACATTTTTTATGAGACGTGGGTATTAGTAGTACCTTTTATATCCAGAGGATAATAGAGTGACACAAGTGGCTGTAAATGAAATTTGAAATTTCTTTCGTGAAATTTCTTTACTCTTCGACTCGTAAGAGAGATTGACTCGATTCGGTTTTCTCGAGTTCGAGCTCGAAAGTCGAGCTATTCGAATAATTAACCGAGTCGAGCTCGAGTTTTAAAATATATTAATCGAGTAGCTCATGAGCTTGATTAAATAACTATTCAATTAATTAAATTAATTTATTATAAAATATTATTTTCATAATTAAAAAATATTATTAAGTCGAGTATTAGAGGCGAGTCGAGTCGATCTTGCCATATTTCATTAAAAATCAATTGAATTCTACTAAAACAATCAAGTTTACGAGCCGAGTTGAGTATTTAGCGAGTCGAGTTCGATCTTGCTTTTTAAGGCTCGATCGAGCTCGAGCCGAGTTTCGAGCCCGAACTTTTTTAGTCGAGTCGAGTTCGAGCCCCAGAGAGTATCGACTCGACTCGGCTCGATTACACCCCTGTCACCCAACCAAAAGGCAACACTTTACTCTTCCTTCTGCTTTTTGTCGATCGCAATAACTTTGCAGTACATCATTAATGTGATCAGTACTTCAGTCTTCAAGATATATATATATAGAGAGAGAGAATTTGGGTTTTCAAAAAAAATATATATATATATATATGTATGTATGTATTTTTTCCCTTACAAATTGAGCTTAGCTTTCCCTTCAAAGAATAAAATAAAAATTGAGCTTACAAATTGAGCAATGGTAGCCAGATTAATCAACATTTATATGTTTCGATGCAAAGACACCGCGATGAAGAGATACCAAGATTGCAGAGACACGCGATCTGATGACCACCCCAATACTGATACAGCGCGATGCGAGAGATCAGTGATGAAGAGACGCGCGATGTCTCTTTAGCGTTTAAAAAAAAACCACGTCCAGAAGAAAAAAACATTTTTAGCTCAAGGCAAAAAAAAAAGGAAAAAAGATGATAGTTTTGTCTACAATTACTCATTTTGTGTCGCTTATAAAAAATAAGATTCCTTAGTGTCTAAATCGTATTAAGTACTCAAACTAGTCCTTATGGACAAATATCACTTTAATCAATGCAATATAATCTCTTTTATATTTCTCTATTATGGTATCAAGTCTGAGATTAACGTCTTTTCGGTCTTGAGGAATTTTTACGAAAAAAATGTCCGGGTGGGGGTTTGTAACTTTTGATCTAAACGAACCCTCACCCCATCAGTTCTTGCATTGAGTCTCCGTCTCTCGATCCGTTTATTTTCTTTTTCCAATTCCTATTTGTTTGACGTCTTTTTCCGATTTCAGCCCGTACGCAACCTCCGTCAAACTCTTTCTTCTCCGGCTACACATATTGCTTTCCCGCCGCCATTAATTCCGGAAATTCCTCCTCCCGTCAGCATCAAATCTGGCTGCTATTCCCTCTCTCCTCTCCGCTTTCTCCTGCTTCTCCTTGCTTTGCGATAACCTTTTCTCGGCGTTGCTCCCTCGTCCGTTCTGATCGACACATCGTTCCCCAATTTATTTCTATTCTATTTTATTTTTGGGTAACAAGGGAGAATGACACAAACATTTCATCAATTAGGGAGAAAGACAGTTTTTTGAAACTTTTGCATAAAGAACAAAACTATTTTTTTTAAATATTTTTCTGGCGCATGTTTTCTAAAATAAAATAAAAAAAATTCAACACACTTTCTCTCTCATCCATTTTTTTTAAACACTCATATCTTTCAATTTACAACTTCAAATTTGAAATTTCTTTCACCAATTTTATTTTTATTTTTTCATGCTTTTGTTTTGAGACCACATTCAAAATATTCGACGCGTGATTTGAAGAAAATTCGCTTTGAAATTCACTATTATTGAAATTTCCATCGATATTCATTTGATTTTAGGAGATTGGCTGGGAGATTCAATGAGTGAATTTAATGATGAATCTCCGCAGCGAGGTAATTATATCGAACCAAGTCTCAAAAGCGAAGACCATAAAAAAATTCAGTGAAATTTTTATCACGTTTGAATATCTAGATCAAAAGATATGATCGTTTGAAAATCGGGGATGAAAGAGAAAAAAAATTTAAAAAACTTTCCCATACCAGGAATTCGCGCGCACGATTTTTTTTTAAATATATATATATATATATATATATATATATATATATATATAATCTTTACCTGCTTCTTTTTTAACTTCTTTTATTTTACCATCAAATAAAAAAACCTCCACCACCGTTTGCGGCTCAACAGCCTCCTCCGCCTGCAACTGCTCGGAGTCTCTCCGCCAAAATGATCAAGCAGCAGTCCAGCAATTAGACCCAAGTCATTAGTAGTAAATCTAAATCTCTTGCTTTTACTGTAACATCCCGCTCCCGTACATCGAATTTTTATCCGGAAAAGATACATTCGGCACGTATAATATAAAATAAATTCACATTATATGTCAGCATCTACTATGTCGTATCGAATTAAGCAAAAGACTCAGGTATATTTTTTTTGGGTATTTGTTTATAAGGATTTAGTTTGAGTCTTAATAAGTGACTTAGACACTAAGAAATCTTATTTGTTTATAAAGACATAAAATTAGTAACTAGACAAAATTATCCTTAATTTTTTTTTTCTTGGAAGCTAAAAAGTTTTTTTTTTTTTTTTTTTTTTTTCTAGACGACTTAAAAGATTTTTTTTTTTTTTTTTTCTGGACTACTTAAAAAGTTTTTTTTTTCTCTGGACGACTTAAAATAGTTTGTTTTTTTTTTTTTTTTTTTTTTTGTTTTTTTTTCTGGACACTTAAAGGTGTTTTTATGCATCGGGGTGGCACTGCTGCATATGGATAGTCAATGGGCCCAGGGTGATCGATGCGTCGTGGTGTCTACTTCATCAAGGCGTCTCTGCGTCGGGTGTGTCATTTGCATCGCGTGTAGATAACGATCAAGGTGGTCACGGAATAAAAAACATTTTTTTGAGTCCAGAAATTAAAATTACGTCCAGAATTTCAAAAAAAAAAGTTTTTTCGTCCAGAAATAATATAAAAATAAAAATAAAAACTTTTTTGCCTCCAGAAAAAAAAAACATTAAAAAAAATAAAATTATGGTAGTTTGGTCTATGTACTAATTTTGTGTCTTTATAGTCAAATAAGATTCCTTAGTGTTCTATTTACCTAATTAAGTCTAATATGTGTCATTTTGGACATTTGCCCCAATTTTTTTTCCAAACATTCAAGAATAGAAACTCAAACTAAAGATAGAAATGTAACACTTGTTACATTGGAAAACCAAAACGAACGAAACCTCCAAAAGAAAACTAAAAGGGAGTTACATAGTTCCCAAAGAAACATCAAGTCTAGTATCAAGAAACAAAGAAATAAATAAAGTAAACGCTTCAACTTCGGCGGCCTCAAACGTCGTCATCAAAGTCTTCATCGAACTCTTGTTCAACCTATTCATCTTCTCTCCCCCAAACACATAGAAAAACAACGCATTTGAGGTAAGTACAAAGTACTCAATAAGAGGTAGAAACTACAAATTAATTAAGGTTTATTAACAAGTTTTAGAATAAATAATTATCTTTATGAGACCAACTCAATCTAGGGTTCACTCCATGTCCATCAACATGTCATGACTATACGTTTCTGTTAGGTGTGATGCCCGAAAGACAATTTTGTAATTGTTTTATTTAATAAATGAAATGATGTTATTATTCATATTTATTATTCTCATATTCACCGATGTGACAATAGTATTTACACTACGTAAAACCCTAAGTATATCGTTTATGTAATCACTTAACTCGAGGTGTATGGTATATACGGGAGGATTGAGTTAGTGAAGATGTACTTAAAATACAATTAGCCCGTAGTGAAGTTAATCGAGAGTATTGGGTCTCTCCTTTAACGTGCTATTAATGCGCCCAGAACACAATAGGTGTGATTGTCTTATCCGGACTTTCGGTTAAGAGAACACTGGTGGGGCATTTATATATGATAGATATATCATATAAATTTGGACCGATTTGATTAGAGTTCACGATATAATTCCGTGATCGAAGTCTTATCGAATCAATGGATGATCATATTTATGGATATATCTTAATCACGAGGTGATCACGATCAAGCCGCTTGAATCGATTATGAAGTTTGACTTGACGGTTAAGGATTACACCGAGTGCGTGGTGCGAATTACCCATCTTGGCGTTATCTTTGGATTGAGTGAGTAGTACGTGTTATCACAGATACGGAATCCATTCCTTCCATTTATGGAAGTAGATGAAACGATTCACTTATTTGTTAATCCAAGAAAGCGATCGATCGCGCGAGTTCATATATCACATCGATTGATCACCGGTGAGTTGTATGAATTAATTGATCACTAGGGGTTAATGGTAAATAAGGATAAGAGGTTCTAAAAGGGTTAACGGTAACTTCCGATTTAGAATGAGCGATCTATGGAGGATTAATCCATATGTAATGATTATATCAATGGACGCTTATTATCATTCTCGTGAGGAGATAAATATAATCTCATAATCGGAGGAGTGCAGTCACGGGGTTATGGTGGCATATTCCTGTGATTGATTTATCGAATATAATTATTCTATAATTATTTATTTGATTTATCGGAGCATTGATTATTAGTCCATGGTCCCGACGTGCCTCTACAATATAGCATAGCTATTCTCGGACGTCGAATCCTAATAATATTAATTTAGTTCTTATTGGACTTTATTAAAACGATATGTGAATTAATTGTTTAGTGGACTATTAAGTTAGTTGGGCTAAATAATTAAATATGTGGAAAAGACATTTTCCATAATCTTGGCCCAAAAATTGTGTTATAGTCGAAATTATTGTGACTAGGTCACAAGAGGTAAATTTCGACCCCAAGGCATGTTTAATGAACAAGAAATTAGTTTTCTTGTGATTAATAAGACATGTGCATAAAATATTTATTGGATAAATATTTATGGAAAGAAATAAAGATAAAGATTATTCTAGATTTGTTCTAGAATATTTTGGGATTATCTTTTATTTAATAGGATTATCATAATTGATTTTGTATTAGTTATAAAATCCTTGGGGCTTAAGTTTTACTCTCCTATATAAAGAGAGTTCTCCCAAGCCTAAAACACACTACATATTTCGACTTCACCTCTTAGAGAGAGAAGAAAATATTTTTTTCGGCCAGGGGTATTAGGGAGAAATCTTGGAGATTTTTCGGGTAGCATATCGGAGGGGTTCGAGTCGAGAATTCCTTCCACGGGAGTTGCTTGGATCACACGTGACGGAAGATCGTGGTGCTCTTCACGCTTTCCTTCGTTCATCCTATTGCGGTTCTTCAACTTGGATTTTGAGATCCAGAGGTATGATCTACAACCCTTGTAGATGTAGATCTAGTTATTTCATTACGTGTATTATATAGATCTAGATCCATAAATCGTTTCCGCTGCGGATGGTATTACTAACAGTGGTATCAGTCGCCATGGTGATCTATATTTATACGTATAAAATATTAGATCTAGGAGTGGTAAAACATGTAGATTTTTGTCCCAAATTTTTTTAAAAATAGGGGCCGGCGCATGTATTTATTTTTTATGTTATGAATGTCTTGGTTGAAGAGATGGATTGGGGTTATTCTTTTTTTACTCGTTAGATCTATTGTAGCTCCTTTGTTTAGTAACAATTGAGAATAGGAATTGTATTTTTTTTTTATGTCTTTTTTCGAAATTCATGTAAAAGTAGCATCTTTTATTGTAATTTTGATTATCCGGGCTGGAAAAGATGAAGATCTTGCTGAAAAATTGAAGATCAAGACGAAACCCAAGGTATGAACGAGGAGAAACGGATGAATTTTATTAAAAATCTGCTACAGGACTTTCTGCGACGCTGAAAAGCGTCACTAAAAGTCCTGTTTAATAAATAAATGCGGCTAGGGTTTTCTTTAATTTTGCGGCTGCACCAAATTTTTTTGTTTGTGACCTAAATTTTTTCGGGTGGTGGTCCTAAAGGACAAGTTTACATCTTAAATGAAGAATAGGACAAAAAAAATAATATTTGGTTGAGAAGGACAAAAAAAGAAGAGATGTACAAAAATACCCTTAATGATAATTAAAGATATTTTTTATTTTTTTTCAGCAAAATCGGGTAAATTAACGAAACGTTACTACATTTTCCTTGGAAATGTTCAAAGTCAAAATATCACTCCGTTTTTCGCGTTTCCATTGTTTCTGGTAGCTTTCTATACCCTACTTGGGAAGGAACCCGATAGGGATTTGTGTACCTTAAGATCGTGCACATTCATGAAAAAAATGCCGAAACGTTACTACTTTTTCGTGAAATGTTACTACGATTGTTTGGACTGTTACTACATTATGTAGCAATGTTACTACTTCGTTGTTCAAATGTTACTACGTTGTTGTTTACATGTTACTACCTCATAATCCAATAGCAATAAAACAAGATTCCATACCAATAGATCAACGAATTTGAAAGCAGAATTGAAGAACAGAAACAAGATTTTTGTAAGACGTCAATAAGATAGCAACACAGGACTCTACACAGACTCCAAGACATTATTTCATCAACAAAACACCCAAATTAGAAAATAAAAAGCATCAGTCAAAAAAAAAAAAAAAAAAGCAGATCTCAACTCGGCCACAAAATCCCTCTTTTGCAAAAGGTTTTGGCTTAATTTCTACTAAATTCGTTGATGTCTGCTATACACCAAGCAGATCAGCAGCTCTTAGCCTCTAAGCCAAGCGATCGATTCTCTCTTCCCCGCTTCTCTTCATCGTCTCTTCTACAAAGAACCGTTGTCTCCACCACTTCTTCCGTCTCCGATGGCGTCTCGATAATCGAAGAGTGCGACCATGGAGGACAACAAAGGTGCGACTTTTCCGGAGTCGGCAACGATTCGAATAAAGCGAGAGGATGAGATGAGCAGAGAAACCGATATCAATTTCAAGATGACCGGATATCGATACTCGAAACGAGATGGCCGGATTTCAAGGGGATTCATTGAAAACGGTCATGGAGAAGAAGAGGAGAAAAAAAGGGTTTGGATTTTTGATCAGAAACCGCACAAATGAGGATAAAAAAAAAAGAGTCGGCTAGGTTTTAGTATTAGAATTAGAAGAAAATAGTAATAAAGGGTATTTTTGGATATACATTACTTTTTGTCCTTTACAACCAGTGTGTTATTTTCTTGTCCTTTTTACATAAATAAGATGTAAACCCGTCCTCTACGACCTTTTCCTAAAATTTTTTTTTATTCAACAGCCGTATGATGAAAAAAAAAAAAAAAATTTATTTTTTTGGAAAATAATTAAAATCAGCCGCATGTAATATAATAAAATAAAATATATGATTAATTAAAATAAATTGGATTTATTTAATTAAAAAGACCTTTTCTCCTCTCGGGTGTTCGTGGTTCGTGTTCCGGTGGTTCGAATTCAAGATTCGAAGATCAAGACTCGAAGACAACAAGATTGTAATTTATTTTTCCTAGGATAGATTAGTTACGGGGGTACCAACAATCCATCTCGGTGTTTAAATTTCCGCAATTTATTTTTTATGTGTTCGATCATAAAATAGATATAAAATCGGAATTGTCATGACATGCATCATATCATAAATCCACTCCATGCATACATGTAGAATTTTAATTTTGGTAATTAAAATAGGCATGTATACAAACTCGTGTAATTAGTTGAAATTTAATTAATACGTGGTAATTAATTAATTTAGTAACTAATTAAAGATCCGAGGACGGGTTATGAAATCGTTAAGCCTTTCGGTGTGTGTTCTCGGTGAACCGCCTTAAAGCCCAAACGAGATCACGTTTTCGATTCGTAGTGTCTACGAGATTGAATGATGGTCAAAGAACAATATATTTTTATATAAAAACGGTTCGCCTATAGGTTGGGTGGTCAATCGAGCTTTGCTCGACCGGTGAACTCTCCTAGTGTGATGTATGCACGGGGTCCGCAAGACTAAGCCAAACCGAGGCGGAGGGGTGATTCCTTCTAATCTCAATAGGGCTCTCTTGACCCGATTTCGTCCGACTGTCACATATGTTCCAACGAATAGGACGGGTAGGCTTGCCTACGTTACCGACACCATTCGGAATCCTTGATTTGAAGTACTTTTATGTTAACATCAAAAAGACGTGGTTAGTTAACCCACCACCACTTCCAAAATATTGAGTGGGAGCGGGGGAGGCGACAGCCAACCCCACGGCCTCTACTATAGATACAAGTAAGTGAGAGAAGGCTTGTTCATGTTTAATTAAAGTTATTAGTTCAAGAGACAACATTTAAAACTCATCTCATAGCTTAAAACATTAGAAACAACATTCAAACAGTGTCGGGGGGCGCCAACACTTTTGGCGTGCGCCAAAGTACATCATAGAGTTCACTGAACTCTCTGTTCAGGTTCGGGGGGAGCCAAAGCCTTTAGGACACGCCAAAATGCATCAGAGAGTTCTCTGAACTCTCTGTACAGGTCAGGTGGCGCCAAAAAGTGCCAAAACTGCACTACATAAAATTTTAGACTATATATATTATAATGTTCTATCAGTTTAATCAATGCAATACAACTCTTTTATATTTCTTTATTAGTGTCAAATCACCTTAAATAGAGTCACCACCTAAAAATTCCCCTCCCAAGTGCATGTATCCCCACACTCATACCTGCTTATTCTCATGTCATTCCATTACTTCACTAGTTCACTATTTTTTTTTCTACTAGTACTACTAATCACACATCGTGTCGTAATTATATTACATCACATTGTTTCATTTTATTTAATTACATTTACTCTGGATCTATTCCTACTATTTATCTCCCATTGTGTCATATTATATACACCAGCTTATTTCATTTTATTCAAAAACATATACTTTCATCCAAACTAGTAATAATTGTATGGGAAAAAAATGATTTTAAAAATTGAGTTCTAAAGCCAACCGATGGGGCCATTGGGGGGTGGTTCACTTTATCAGAATTCCTCCTGATAAAATCATGATATTATACTAACTAAAATGAGAGAATGTGGTTGTTATCCTCATGACACATAATGTTAGTCCATTTGAGATTTTTTACACAGATAAGAAAATTGGTTGTGATAATGTCATGTGGCTATCGCGATTGATCATGATGAGTGATTTCGTGTGGACATGCATAATATCAAGATTTCATTGATTATTTGATGATTGCAAGTGTTTCTGCTTTAATTAGCTTGCAGTAGTCGTCAGGGATCAGTCAAATACGGATTTAGTATCATGAAGAGGAACAGAAACCACCGGTCTTTATCGACCATTAGGGACGTTCCTGCATATCTTCAAAAGCATTTGTTTTGATTTTAAAGTTTGTAACATAAGATGCTCGTCATTCATTCATTCTGTGGATTTACGTTTTTATTTGCATTTCTGAAGTATTCGATTAACAGCTCATGTTGTAGTGAGCAACGGAAATCAACCAAAAGGTTTCTGAAGTATCTGGTGCGAGTGCTCGATATTCATCCTTCGTTGATGATCTTGCCACTTCATGATATGGAGTACATCTATCTTGGCTTGTCAATGGCAGCTAAAATGCTCCTCAATGTCAAGGTCCTCACGGATACGAGGCTTGTTAAAGGCAGCTGAAAACTCCTCAATGTCAAGGTCGTCCTCACTTACACAGCTATCTGACATGTCATTGTCAATGGCAGCTAAATGCTCCTCGACGTCAAGCTCTTTATGGAAGTGAGGCAATGTCTTTGCTTGACCACCACCATCTTTTTTCCAGACGAAAACCTGATAAAGAGAACAATGCAAAATTAAACCACAAGCATCCAAAGAAATGGACTGAACATTGGTCACTGTCAAAACAGAGTACCTGCATCTCATCAGCTTTAAACTCACGGTGGAACAAATGATCAAGAGCACGAATTGCTGTCTGCCAAAAGAACATTAATAATTATCATCACTACACTAAACCCCTTTTTTGCTTTCATTTTGGGAACTTGGTCATGTTAAGTTTACTCTTTCCCTTCAAAAGTATACTCACTTCGAATAAAAAGTATACTCTCCCTGAATGAAAGGCTAAATTCGAGATTATTCAAGTTGGAAATAGTTGAATCGTTGATATTATGGTAATATAACCTTTTGGTACTTGAACGAGCTGACAAAATACCTAAGTCCCAAGTTTTGTTGAGTTTATTCTCCTTTTACCTGTACAGTTTTATCATAGGTAAAAGCCGTGCCGCTTTCCATTTCGTTCTGTAAGAACTTGATGGCATTTTCTTCATCATACTCAACACTTGAGAGCTGTTGAGAGTACAAACATTATCAATGAGCTCAAATCATCATGTTTAAAAATAAAATTTAAAAACAAAAAAGCACCATAAGACCAAGTGAATAATCCTCGTGCAAATCATTGAAGCGCTTAAAATTTTGGAAGGCCATCGGCAGAGCAAACTCATATCATTCAATAGATGGCCCAATACAGTTAAGAAATGGTCTACGTATGGTAGAGAATATATACACATACCATACTTGTTAAGGCGGCGCCATGGCAGGCGAGGCTCTAACATATAATGATGTCTAAGGCACTGAAAATGCCAGGCAAGCCTATGGCGTTGCCATGGCGTGAAAAGCGAGCAAAGCGTGAGGCGTTCAAAAAGCGCGCGCCTGGTTTTTTTTTTAAAAAAATTGAATATCAGGGTAAAAAAGTCAAACCAATTAATAATACATTAAACCTAGTCAGACTACCCCTATTCTTTCTGCTCCCCATCTCCTGAGAATATGCGACCTGCTTCAATGGAATAAAAAAAAAACCAAAAAAAAACACTACTTTTCCTCTCTAATAAAGCTTACTACTAATTCTTCTCCTCTCTATAACCAGCGGGAATAACGGGTAATAAGCTGCTGCAGCTTCATGTACACACAGCATTCTCCAGTCCTCCTTTTTTTTTTTTAACACATGATTGTGTTAAATAGTTTATTCTTTATGTGATTATGGAGTTGAAAAACATGTTTATAATTTTTTTTTAATGAAACAATGAATGAAAATCAAAGTAATGATGTAAGTAATTTGATTTTGAAGTAATGGAATTGAATGATTGTCAAAGTAGTGATCGTTGTTTGTCTGATTGTCTAAAACTTTAAGTAGTGATCCTTGTTTGTTAGTACTTAGTAGTTTGTAGTTAAGTAGTTGTATTTTTCATCATTTGTTTTGTAGTTTGTAGTTTGTACAAGTAAGTGAAGTAACAAGTAGTAGTATGTTCTTAATTCTTAATTTCTTATGTTATGTAATTGCAATGAATAATGATGCAATGCAACCATGCAACTATGCAAGTGAAAGTGACCAAGTCCAAGTCTAAGTCATAGTGTATAATTGTATTGTGTTGTGTTATACTAGTTGGAGAATGGAAATTGGATTGCCAAAAAATGTATCACTGTAATGACAAAAAAAAAGTACACTAGTTATTGCATATCTTTTATGTCATTTTTTGAACTCTAGTACTAGTATTAGTCTATTAGATTCGTTTAAAACTTTTGAAACCGGAAACCTTTTGGTTGATTGGTTCACTATAGTTTATCGGTAGTACTTGTTTTGTGTGTTAAAAGCTTAAAACATGTTTAGATGACATTATGTGATCTTGTTTGTTGACTTTAATATACTCCTTTCATCCCATTTTATTACTGTTTGACTTTTCACATAAATTAAGAAAAGTGTAGTTAATATAAGATCCTGCTAGGGTTTCAAATTTTAACCCACCCCTCAGAAGATAGGCAATTTTGGTATTATTAAAAAAATTCCCCCTTTCAGGGTTATGGATGTGGAAGGCATCACTCGATCCACCCTTTCGAGTTACGCAAAAAATAGGAAACGCCATTTTCGAATGATGTCATACTTAATGGCAGTATAGAACTTCCCGCTTCTTATGCTAAATTCAATGAATTAACGAATGGATCTTCTTTGAATAATAATATGTTGTTACTAGGATCCAATTTTTTTGGGTAAGCAAGAAAATAGCGATGAACGACCAGTGTTCTAAAATCGACTGAGCGAACGCCAGGGCGCCGCCTAGGCCCTGGGCGACCTCCGGGCGTCTCGACTATGCCCTAGGCGATCTCATCTGGACGACAGGGTGCTGGGCGATTTTCTGGGCACTCCTAGGCACTTACGGGCGCTCCTAGACGCTTCTAGGCACTCCTGGCCGACCTGGGCGACCCTAGGGCTTCCATTTGCAATAACTTTAAAAAAAATCATTTCTTTCAAAAAAAAAAAAAAAAAAAACAGCCGCCCCTCCCCTTTTTCTCTCCCCCTCATGTGATTTCGTACTTTGGCTAGTCTTTTCTTGTGAGTTTTGACACATTTTTACTTGATTTTCATGTTTTATGATCATATGATGTAAGATTTATATTGGACATGCATTATTATTAAAAAAATAAATCATAAAAAAACCGAAATCGCCTGGGCGCTGCCTAGGCGCCCCATGATCGCACCGACTTCGCCTAGCGAATTTTAGAACACTGGTAACGACCACCATAGCAACTCTACATATGCATATGCTAAAAAAGAGCAAGAAAGCAATTAAGAAGATGAATGCCAGCTGAGTACCTTAGGACCATTTACTGTACCAACAATTTTAGTGTTTGGAATCACAGAAACTGCATGGAACAAAAGCAAAAATGAGTGGAAGAGAGGGAGATTTGTTACGTGTCAAAGAAATAGAATCTTGTAGACATACCAACGCCAAAAGGCTTCTTGATGATCTGGTCTGAAAATCCACGTCGTGACGGGTCAACAAAGTCTGCTCAAAAAATGCATTAACCGTTAACCAAAAGATTCAAAGGACTTATAACTAGAATGCTAATAAAATCTCCAAAGAAGAAAAGTTTTAGGGTTTCTTTTTTCTTAGAAAAAAGAAAAGACCACGGAAAACAAACCCATTACGTTTCAGTACAAGAAACAACGGCTGATATCATATCTAGAAATTCAAAGACTTGTCTAGAATGCTAATAATAGCTAGACAATGCTAATAATAGCTCAGATATATAGGGATTGCTATTTACTATGACAAAAAGGAATCCGATCCGTCATGTGTGTGTACGTAAAAATTTGTGTGTGAATACACACAAACAAGTAATTAAAAGGGTCATAACAATCATCAGCCAACTTGGATATCTCCCTCCCCCCATTAAGTTTGAACTCTACGTTTAGATACTGTTCTGGCAGCATATGGCCGAAAAAGAATTTATTGTTCTCCAAGATTGAGTACAATGGAACTATAATCAACCATACTAAGAGAACATAACTATGAAGTATTCGGGTATAGAGAAGACTGGCTACATTACAAACATAGTCATTACAACAAAAACTAGCGAGAATGCTAAGGAATCCAACACACGAGGTGGACCTGCATACAGCTTTAGGGGAGAGGGGGGGAGGGAGGGGCAACTTCTCCCCTTGATCCATGAAAAACATACTAATATATGTAGTATGCATTTTGTTTGCCCCTTACCCGAGATCTTGCGTCCGGCGAGTTCAACTTTACCAATTAAACCGTTCGTAAAAATGTGGAGGAGAGGCTCTGGCTTGCTCTCCTTAAACATAGCCAAACGTAGTGTAATTTCCTGTTCCTGGAATGAAAATTAAAGAAAAATTAAGCGTCTGAAATCAAGAATCAGGAGAAAACTACCCTCATGTTCAGAAAAGTATATAACATAACTTAAGAAACAAAGAAATAGCCGACAACTTAAGAAACAAAGAAATAGCCGACGCACCAGATCTTTGATCCTAGTTACCACACATATCGAGTCCATGCCGTGCACACCAACCCACGGTATTCCATGCAATGCCTCTGAATATTAAGAAAACATTGTTATCGAGTGGATTATCTATCAACATACATATATAAGCAAAAGTATACAAAGATGTTCTTTCAGCACACCAAACACAACTTACTGCCATATCAAACCTACCACTGCAAAAAAGTTGATTATGAGAATCAACATTTTAAAAAGTGGATTATATATAGGGTATAAATTCAGCAAGGGTGACAACATTTTTAAGCTATTCACTCAATTCTAACAATTAAAAAAAAAAACAGAGATGGCGTATAATCAACTTTTGTGAGAAAATATATATGTTAGGGTTGGATAAGGAACACTATTAAAGCCGAACACGTGCTTACCCATCCACGAAAGAGTACCACCGGACCAGATGCAAGTATTTTCCTGCTTCAAGTCACCTATACAAATAAAAATACAAATTAAAAAAAGAAAATCAGGATGAAACCAATAAAGTGAGATTGTTCGTTTTAAGCTCAAATCGACACACTAAAAGGGATCAAGTGTCTACACTTACTCTTAGAGCCGTAGGTGAGCTGTCTTGGGAGAAGATAGGCATCATCTTCTCGAGTATCTCTATTATGTTGAGCTGATTAAAAATAAGAATAAAGCAAGAAAACTGGAATCAGATGAACCTTCAACAAAAAGATTGAGCTTTTTGTCTTAGAGAAAAACAGAAGTTAAATAGATACGTGGCTATACCAATCATCTCATCCTCAAACAAACAATATAGATTTGAAACAGCAATCAAGCTTTCAAGCTTCAACTTACCTGATTCAAAAAAAAAAAACAAAAAACTTTCGATCTTCAGATCTAACGTAAAACCGCAAAGAGGGGGGTGTGTGGGTATCTTCATTCTTCAGATTCATCGATTATAGTACTAACGAAAAATAAAATCATATGCTTAATAGAAAGGTAAACCGGAGTGGGGGGGGTGTTTGTCTCCAGATCTATCGATTATATTGATAAAGAATTAAAATTGAAATAAAAAACAGAATCGAAAATAGAAAATATCCGGCGGTACCTTCAGACATGATGGAGTGAAAAGAACTCTCGCTATTTGCAAAACTACAGAGAAGTCGAGAGAGCAAATATGAAAGAACAGGAACCCTAGATACATAAATAAAATAACATTAGGGAGTATGCATTATGAGGGAAATTGCGGGAAAAAAAAACCTAGATACATAAATTAACATTATTAATATGAAAGAAGAGGAACTCTCGCCATGCATACTGTGCGAAAAACAACATTCATAAACTCATCAAAAAACTTAATCTTCATACTCAACTTGATCCCTTTTCTGAGACCGAACCCACAAGCTCTAAAACAACCCAAATGGCGTAATGCTATACAAGCTAGAGGAGTATGATGCTTTGATGCACAATAATACTTGGGACGTTGTCCCGCCCAATCCTAGTTTCAAATGTTGTTGGCTCTAAATGGATTTTTCGCATTAAATAATATCGTGATGGCCTTATTGATCGCTATAAGGCTCGTCTTGTTCCTAGCGGTTTTCATCAACGACCAGACATTAATTATTATGAGACGTTTAGCCTAGTTGTTAACCTTACAACTATTCATTTGGTTCTCTTTTTGGCTCTTGTGCAGGAGTGGTTATTTCGACAACTTAATATTAACAATACCTTTTTGCAGGGACATTTACATGATACAGTCTACTTAGCTCATCTTCTGGGTTTCTCCGATTCATCCCACCCTGACTATGTATGAAAACTTAAGAAGGTCATCTATGGGCTCAAACAATCCCCTTGGAATGATGAGCTTAAGGATTATCTTCTTTCTCTTGGATTTTCTCACTCCCGGGCTGATACCTCCCTATTTATTCACTCAGCATACTTTCTTGGGGTTGAAGTCCTTAGGGTTTGCTTCTATCTCAACGTCGTTATATCAATGAATTATTGGCCAAGCTCAACATGCAGGACGCTAACTCTGTTGCTACCCCACTTCCTGCCGATATATCATCTCTCTCCTACAAGTCGGGCACTCCACTTGATGATCCCACTGAGTATCATATGGTTATTGGCATCCTTCAAAATTTATCTTTCATTAGACATGATATTGCGTACGCGGTGAATAAACTCTCACAATATATGCATTAACCTAAAGATGTTCACTAGTCGATATCTCGTTGGTACATGGGGCGGAGGTATGTATATCAATGTGGGGTCACGTCACCCCACTGAGAATCGGGGAAAAAATATTAATATTAAAACGATGTAGTTTTGTTATTAAAAAGTGTCGTTTTGTAGTTAAAAGATGTAGTTTTAGGTTTCGGTGACCCCACTGAAATAAATTTTCAAAGCAAAAACCTCCGAAGACCCTGCTGAAACATATTTCTGGATCCGCCCTGGTTGGTACCCTTCATAATGCTTTAGGTTTCAGAGGGGGATTTCCGAAGTTTTGAGGTAAGTCTTAACTCTTAAGTCTACAGTTGTGGATTCTTAAGTTGGGCTCTCTTAGATTCCATATTTGGACCTCTTAAGAAATTGATAATTCAACGTTCAAGTCTATGTGCAGACTTGATCTAAACCTATGAATAGAAATAAACATTTTCAATTTAAGCCTAACTATGAACAATTTGTCAAGGTAAAGAATGATGTTTGGATTATCTATAAAGTGTTAGACAATCTTATTCAAAAACGAAAGAAAAAATTACAAAGAAACGAATAACAACAAATTCGAATTACAATTGCAAAGGAAACGGAAAAAGGATATATGATCCGAGCCTTGTGTTGCACACAGTTTCCTTAAGACTAATTCGTCCCCTCACCTTCGTGTGCCGTGAGCTTCAACGGGACGTTAATCTCCCAGGATAGAATGGATAGCAATGACAGGAAGCACAACGCCTTCAATTGCTTAAGAACCTTGTAGTTTGAACTCTCAGTTTTCATGTAGAAAAGAAGTAAGAAGAAGCAGATTGCTGGTGTGAAATTAGGTTCTGTATGCTGTTCTTTATATAGGCTTTATTCTGTAGAGGATGTCATAAAACAGATGGAATTCTAGTCTTTTTTCACCATTTTTCAATGCATGTCTTTTTTTGACAATTTCTTCTCTATTTCCGGTGGGAAAAAATTATTTCGGGAGGGGAGGGGGTGGTTTCTAAATCCAAAAAAAAAAAAAAGGTAGGACAATAGGTGGAGGACCCAGAAATTATATTCAGTGGGAGCTAAATCAACAAAAAAAAAAGTTGAAAAAACAAACACCTGTCGGGTTTTAAACATGTGACCCTATGTTCATTAATAATGCATCTCACCAATTGAACTACTAAAAAGACATTTGGACTAAATGCGGCTTGTTACAGCTATCTGGACATTTGGACAATTGCTCCTCAATGTCAAGGTCAACACGTAAACAGCTATCTGGCTTGTTAACGGCAACTAAATGCGGCTTGTTAATGTCAACTAAATGCTCCTCAATGTCAAGATTCTCACATACACAGCTATCTTGGCTTGTCAATGGCAGCTAAATGCTCCACAATGTCAAGGTCCTCACAGATACGAGGCTTGTTAAAGGCAACTGAAAACTCCTCAATATCACGGTCCTCACTTACACAGCTATCTGACATGTCGTTGTCAATGGCAGCTAAATGCTCCTCGACGCCAAGCTCCTTATGGAAGTGAGGCAATGTCTTTGCTTGACCACCATCTTTTTTCCAGACGAAAACCTGATAAAGAGTGTGATGAAGTTAGAGCTTAATAATAGGTAAGAAAGTAGGCAATGCAAAACACTACATTAAACCACCAGCATATCAAATAAATGGAATGAACATCGGTCACTATCAAAACAGTACCTGAATCTCATTAGCTTTGAACTCATGGCGGAACAAATGATCAAGAGCACGAATTGCTGTCTGTCAAAAGAACATTAATAATTATCATCACTACACTAAACCCCTTTTTGCTTTAATTTTTGGAAACTTGGTCATGTTAAGTTTACTCTTCCCTTCAAAAGGCACACTCCTTCAAATCACTCATCTCCCGAATAATAGGCTAAATTCAGGATTATTCAAGTTGAAAATAGTTGACTCGTTGATATTATGGTAATATAACCTTTTGGTACTTGAACGAGCTGACAAAATACCTAAGTTCCCAAATTTTGTTGAGTTTATTCTCCTTTTACCTGTACAGTTTTATCATAGGTAAAAGCCGTGCTGCTTTCCATTTCGTTCTGTAAGAACTTGATGGCATTTTCTTCATCATACTCAACACTTGAGAGCTGTTGAGAGTACCAACATTATCAATGAGCTCAGAGTATCATGTTTCAAATAAAATAAAAAATAAAATAAAGAGCACCATAAGACCAAGAGAATAATCCTCGTGCAGATCATTGAAGCGCTTAAAATTTTGGAAGGCCATCAGCAGAGCAAGCTCATATTCATTCAATAGATGGCACAATACAGTTAAGAAATGGTCTACGTATGGAGGAGAGGGCGGGCGTACCCTTTGACTAGGGGGAGGGGCAGTCGCCTCCCTTGGATCCGGGAAAAACACTAGTATATATGTGTTATATATTTTTTTCGCCCCCTCTTAAAATTTGTATTCGCCCCTACACATTATATTAATTTTATTTGATGAAAAAAAAATTATAAAACAAATAAAAAATACATCGTCATTACAAAAGTCATACATTTAACTCATTATCAAAAAATAGTGAAAAGTCGAAAAAAGTGGCTAAAGTATAAAAAAAAAAGAATTTGTTTTATCAAACACAAGTAGTTACATTGAGAATAATTGTCTTGTGACATACATCAAGAATGAGGTCGCTCGTCGTATAGAGGATGAATTAATTATTCAAAGGTTAAAAATATGAAAACAATGCGAGGCTGTTGTAATGTACGTATTTATCTATTTTTTTTAATGTATATTTTCTTTTAGATTTATGTGCTACAGTAAGTTAAAGGTTTGTATGGCAATGCTAAAAAAATTGTTTAAACAAGTATACATTTTTCAAACGCTAAAAAAATTGTTTAAACAAGTATACATTTTTCGGATTGAGAAAAAAACTCTACTATTATTGTTCCCCCCTACTCAGGATCATGCGTCCGCCGGGGTTTCAAATTTTAACCCACCCCTCTAGAAGATAGGCAATTTTGGTATTATTAAAAAAATTACCCCCTTCAGGGTTATGGGTGTGGAAGGCATCACTTGATCCACCCTTTCAGGTTCTGTCAGAACATAGGAAACGCCATTTTCGAATGATGTCATACTTAATGGTAGTATAGAACTTCCGCTTCTTATGCTAAATTCAATGAACGAATGGATACTGCTAAATAATAATATGCTGTTACTAGGATCAAAAATTTTTGGGGAAGCAAGAAAATAGCAGTAACGACCATCAATAGCAACTCTACATATGCATCGCTTACACACCTTGCATAAGCTAAAAAAAACAAGAAAGCAATCAAGAAGATGAATGCCAGCTGAGTACCTTAGGATCATTTACTGTACCAACAATTTTAGTGTTTGGAATCACAGAAACTGCATGGAACAAAAGCAAAAATGAGTGGAAGAGAGGGAGAGATTTGTTACGTGTCAAAGAAATAGAATCTTGTAGACATACCAACGCTAAAAGGCTTAACGCCAAAAGGCTTATTGATGATCTGGTTTGAGAATCTACGTGGTGACGGGTCAACAAAATCTGCTCAAAAAATGCATTAACCATTAACCATTAACCATTAACCAAAAGATTCAAAGGACTTATAACTAGAATGCTAATAAAATCTCCAAAGAAGAAAAGTTTCAGGGTTTTTTTTTCCTTAGAAAAAAGACTACGGTAAACAAACCCATTACGTTTCAGTAAACAATGGCTGATATCATATCTAGAAATTCAAGGACTGGTGTAGAATGCTAATAATAACTCAGATATAAGGATTGCTATTTACTATAACAAAAAGGAATCCGATGTGTCATGTGTGTATACAGAAAAAAAAAAGATTCAGATTCGTGTGTGAATTGACACACAAACAAGTAAGTAAAAGGGTCATAACAATCATCAGCCAACTTAGTTATCTCCCTCCAGTTTGAACTCTACGTTTAGATACTGTTCTGGCAGCGTATGTCTGAAAAAGAATTTATTGTTCTCCAAGATTGAGAACAGTATTCCATGTGTATCCGTATTACAATGGAACTATAATCAACCATACTAAGAGAACATAACTATGAAGTATTCAGGTATAGAGAAGACTGGCTATATTACAAACATAGTCATTACAACAAAAACAAGCGAGAATGCTAAGGAATCCAACACACCTAGGCGGACCTACATACAATTTGGGGGGGAACTGCTCCCTTGATCCGAAAAAAATATACAAATATATGTAGTATGCATTTTGTTTGCCCCCCAACCCCACCCCCCTAATTTTTTTTTATTTGCCTCGTTAAAATTTTCATTGTCCCCCTTACTTGAGATCTTGCGTCCATTGGCGTCTTCAACTTTACCAATTAAACCGTTCGTAAAAATGTGGAGGAGAGGCTCTGGCTTGCTCTCCTTAAACATAGCCAAACGTAGTGTAATTTCCTGTTCCTGAAATGAAAATTAAAGAAAAATTAAGCGTCTGAAATCAAGAATCAGGAGAAAACTACCCTCATGTTCAGAAAAGTATATAACATAACTTAAGAAACAAAGAAATAGCCGACGCACCAGATCTTTGATCCTAGTTACCACACATATCGAGTCCATGCCGTGCACACCAACCCACGGCATTCCATGCAATGCCTCTGAATTTTAAGAAAACATTGTTACCAAGTGGATTATCTATCAACATACATAAGCAAAAGTATACAAAGATGTTTAAGCACACCAAACACAACTTACTGCCACATCAAACCTACCACTGCAAAAAAAGTTGATTATGAGAATCAACATTTTAAAAAGTGGATTATATATAGGGTATAAATTCAGCAAGGGTGACAACATTTTTAAGCTATTCACTCAATTCTAACAATTAAAAAAAAAGCAGAGATGGCGTATAATCAACTTTTGCGAGAAAATATGTTAGGGTTGGTTGGACAAGGAACACTATTAAAGCCGAACACGTGCTTACCCATCCACGAAAGAGTACCACCGGACCAGATGCAAGTATTTTCCTGCTTCAAGTCACCTATACAAATAAAAATACAAATTAAAAAAAGAAAATCAGGATGAAACCAATAAAGTGAGATTGTTCGTTTTAAGCTCAAATCGACACACTAAAAGGGATCAAGTGTCTACACTTACTCTTAGAGCCGTAGGTGAGCTGTCTTGGGAGAAGATAGGCATCATCTTCTCGAGTATCTCTATTATGTTGAGCTGATTAAAAATAAGAATAAAGCAAGAAAACTGGAATCAGATGAACCTTCAACAAAAAGATTGAGCTTTTTGTCTGAGAGAAAAACAGAAGTTAAATAGATACGTGGCTATACCCCTTGTTAAATAGATCCAAGGGGAGCGACTTCCCCCTCCCCGGCAAAAGGGTATGTCCGTCCATGGCTACCAATTACTACATCCGTTTAGACTTTTTCGTATAGATTAAGAAAGTGGTTAAGTGTAATTAATTTTGTGGGTAAAAGTCTATAATACCCTTTGACCCTATTAATGCAATAGTTGTAAAGTAGCTAAATGTATAATAAATTAGAGGTAAAATGAAGAAAAATGTAATAAATTCTTCAATGGTATTCTAAATAAGTTTATATTATGAAATAAATTGAAAAAAGCTAAGCAGATTTACGTTTTTGTGGAGTTAGTACCTTATTTGGCATATGCAAGTAACAACTCAAACGGAAATTTGAGAGGGTCCATGGACTCCTTGGTCCATATGGAGTCGCCTCTGCTTTGCACAAGCCAACAACTCTTTGGTCTTAAATGCAGTGGTGGGTTTTTGGGTCGTTCTGTTGATCGATGAACTGTCCTTTTTTAGTACGTCGTGTGGTTTTCTTGGTCATTTCTATTGATCTATGAACGTTAATGTATTAGTCAAATTCTTCAAAGGGCGCTGAGCTGAATTTTTAATTATGTGATATACAATGGAGAGGGAAACCAAGTTCACGTGTTTGAGGTCGTATTGATGTTGTTTTTTCTTCTTTTTTACGGAAACGAAATATACACAAGCACGCACACTTTTCAATCCAAGTTACACCTAAATTCCTTGGCACGTAAATAAAATCCCAAATCCATAAATACTTGTTTAATAGCCTTAGAGATGACATGACACTCAAGGCATGAGAATGATCAAACCGTATGATTTCAGGTTGGCCTATTAACTAATTTGACCAAATAAGAGCCAATTTAAGTTATTTGTATGACTTCAGAGTCATGCCTTTGTCAACATGATATTCTGGATAGAAGCCGATCAACAACCCAGGAGAATTAGGTCATAATCCGACAGTGATCAGGATTCGAGTCCTAAAAATTTGTGCGTTTGTGAATCTTGTTGTTCCCGTATACAAATAAAATAAATATTCAGGAAAAAATGAAGAACAATTTTATTTCCAATTCAGAATATAATTACAATATATATGTAAAATAAAATATTAAAGGATATGAAAAACTGAGACGAGTTGCACTATGTCCTTAAGACAAATTTGCACCGGCTTGTACCCACGGTTGTTGCAATTGTCTCCCAAGATAACTCAGTTTACCTGTTCAGATGGAGAGGTACTTCAACTCTGAACTGCAGCGAACTCTAACAGTTTCCAGAAACTCTTCAACTATGTATGCACAAGAAAAGTTTATGCAATGGAATTATGATATGCTTTATGTAATTTTCGTGTGTCATTTGTATTTCACTTGTGTGTTTTCCATCTTGTGGAGGCTTGTTTATATAGAGACTAAGCAAGCAATGGAAGAGTCTCAACAATAAATTTTATTATTGCATAACTCCCACAACTTCAACTTTAATATAAGTATTGATGATAATGAGTTTGTATTTATTTAGCCATCAGTTTAAAGTGAATTATTGCACTCGGTTGAATCTCACTTGGCTGAATTGCATTTCAAATAGAGGTGAATCCACTCGACCATGAAGAAGGTGATGGCGTTTTATATGGTAACCAACTTTGACCGCGTGATACCGAGTCGGTTGTAATATAAAGCGGCAAGCAAGGTCGTATCCTCAGGGACACGAGTTTAAGTACCTCGGCTAGCTTCATCTCGAGTTTAGATCGATAACCTTTCAATTTGTTTAACATGGAACAAAAGTAACTCTCGTCACAATTATCAAACTAATTCACTATAACTATTACGGTTCTATCACACTACGAAGTTTAAGCGATTAAAAGAAATAGCGAGAAATGTTCGAATGCTTACTCTCGAACCCTAGCTCATTCACGGGAGAACTTGGACTACTAACCTTGATTGACATTGATCGAAGGATGTCATCTCCTAATTCGAACCTGGCGCCAATTTCAACAACCTAGCTTCCTATATCGAGTTCAACGGTCCGCAACCCGGATTTAACTGACTCGATACGGTCTACGCTCGAATGAGACGCTTGTTAACAACAATATAAACCTTACGCACGAAACCGAATCTAAACACTTAGTCGGTTTTACACGGCAATCCTAAAACCCCTTTTCCCGCACCCTCTCGCAAAATACATATGTAAAGAGAATACGTGTGATACGATTATTGAGTGAGCAGTTCAACAAAAGTCATTAAGAATAAGTTCTAGAACATTAACAACACCGAGAATCTAACAATCAACACATCAAAATCATTTCAATCAACAAGATAAGGATTCGATTTCATAGACTATCACATAACTCGACTATCGGGAAATTAACTACTCATTATAATAAGCAAAATAAAAGAAATCAACAATCAAAGTTAACAAGCATCAAGATCGAAAGCAATAAATCGAAAGAAAACGAAATACCGAATATATTACGATGTAGAAAATCGAATCTCCGAATGAAATCCCGTCAATAACGCGTCAAGATATCTTCGAGATCCTCCGGATTACAACAATCTACAACAAAACTAAACTAGTCTACCTACAAACTAACCTAAGCTAAGCTACAGAAAATGGAAAAATAGTTGCTGTCTATGGACTGAAACAAAAATGATCTATATATATAGGAGATGAGGATAGTGGTGAGTAATCTTTTACTTCGTTCCTAAGCAAAGCAAAACATATATAAATATATATATGCAAACAAAGAAAGTCGGTTGCTCTTCACATGACAAAATGTGATATTCAACATCTAATCCATCTGCCTTCACGTGATGTTGGCGGCTGGCTCTGAGATAATTATCGAATGCGGTACGTTTAATACAATATGTTACGCGTAGTTTCATATTGTAAATATATTTGTTGATCTTGTCACGTATTTTGTGCCGATACTTATCCATTTAGTAAACTAGCGCCGAGGCTAAGCCGGGCACACACTCCAATCCTCGTATCTCGCATTCCGGTAATCTCGAATACCTAAGTCTGGACAAAATCACAACAAATACCACACGTAACCCTACGAGGACACTAGGGTGACCGAGAGTATAATAAATACACGAAAAAACTCGAGAATTCGGATTATAAGTCCGGATCTCGTAAACACAAACCATGGTGTAAAATGCATCAAAACACAAACAAATGTCTCCGGAAACATATAAAACGAGGTATAAACGGGGTATAAACACATAGAAAATGACGGTCGAGTTGACTCTCATCAACTACCCCCTACTTAGCGTTTGCTCGTCCTCGAGCAAATATGAGCGAATCAAAAATAAAGATGGAGTCAACATTGTCATTACACATCTAGTCCTTAGTATTGAAATGATAAAACACAAGTAATTGATATAAATGCATATGATTTACGTTCTACATTGTATCGAGAAAAGAATGTGTGTGTGTGTATAGCTTCTTCACCATTAATCAACTACGACCTGTTTAGATTATAGATGTGTACATACCAGGATTACACCATAGGCTTATACGTCGTAAACATCTCCACTAATCGAGGTCTATCGTCGTCTAGTACGGTCAGGCAGGACTTGCACGGTTATATCGTTAAGGTTCAGGTCAGGGCTACGAAAGGATATTTACATAAAAATAGAAAGAGAAGGTGCAAACGAGCTTTAACCGAGAAAAAATATAAACACGTACTCGGTTCTAACTTCGTCTTCAATCTTCAACGTCTCATTTTTTTCTTCACTGTACACAAATATAGTCCATATTTGGACTCATAACACAATACTACTAACAATTTAGCCCATTTTGGACTTGAATCAAACTAGTACAAATACTGCTTCTCTCTTCTTCTTCTTCTTTTTTTTTTTTTTTTTTTTTTTTATTTTTTTTTTTTTTTTTTTTTTCATAAAGAAACTATACAGGAACATATATAAAAATTTGGCACTATTCATCAAAATTCCGAACAAAACCGAAACCAATACATTGTTACACTCCTCATTCCGGATAATTCGAATAATACAATGTCACAACAGCACTCCCATACCACAACACCTCGCAACATCGTATAAATGTGCGGAAATAAAAGCTCAATTGCAAGGTAGTCAAGGATACGTAGACCGAAATAAGGCTAGGGACATCGATTATACGGGTTAGTAACAAAATGGTCGATTCAAGGCGGCGGTCTAACCACTACAGCAGTGAGAGGGTAAGCGTGGAAATATGTATAAGGATGGCATTTGGCTCGATCGGGTCAAAATAAATGCCAAAACCGTCATCCCGTACTAACAACGGCGACCTTTCTATTTCGCCTCAAAGTTACTAATATAAGTTCTAGTAACCGGGTCATACGACAACTATAATCGTCCACTAATCACGGTGATAAATGACGTTGAAGCTAACGTGATAGAACTATTCGATTCTCAATACAAGATCTCAACTCAAATGAAATGCATTTATATAATCACTATATGTTTATCAATACAATACCGAAGGCTCGATGTATCAAAACCAATGTCAAAGCCATCAAAATTCTCGAATCGACTCATTTAAACTAAAGGGATAACAATCGCTAAGTATAACTCATTCGACATGAAAGCGGGACATTGAAGATAAACCAACCACCCCTACTTTAAAACCAAACACGAATGATAAGGCGTAAAACTTAGCTTACAACCGGAAAATGGTGCGAAGTGCGATCATGTGGCATCCGTAGAAAGTCCTCCCGAGGGTTTTGTGCTAATATCAACAAGCAACACAACATCCAAGAATACACGGTATGGAGATATCAAAATGAAACTAGACGGATCACCACAGCTCATCAAAAACCAAAAACACCAAAAACTAGCCCCAAAACACACTTCTTCGGGTTATATTACATCAAAACTTACCCGAAGTATCAAAATACAAACTAAAGAAACACAGTGAAACACGAGGAGAGAAAAGCAATAAAAGCACATTACGAGTTTGAAGTCCTCATTTCGACTTTCTACCCGAACTATGTCAAGGATAATTTATACCAAAGGAGAGCAAACCGTTGCTTCTCACTAGCAAAATCGTAGGAATTGAGCACCCCGGAAAACAAAATACTAAAAACACGGGCTCAATCCCCACCACCACGATTAGTTCGATGAATTCGTTACGCAGAACAATGAACTCACTTTCCCGAACTAAAACATATACCAACCAACAACGACTCTAGTTCAGTAACAACAAATAGGCTCAACATCAACAACAAACTCAATAGGGTGTACCTCGAAGATATAACAATAGGGCTAAATGAAGGCGGAACAGGTGACTCGATAGATAAAAGAGTCATACCATCCTCGTAGTGTTCTTCCGGGCGACTTCAATCATACTTTCTTGCTCTCTCCTCTCGGCCTCCTTCCTCCGATCGGTTGATCTGGTAGAATTTCTATTCTCCGTAAAGCTAGAATTTCCGTAGTGCTATTACGGATCTCTCTAGTATCATCTTGGATCATTTCCTCTGTGTGAGTCTACGATACTTGAGGCGGAGGTGGAAGAGTATCGAGTTGTTGATCATAGTAACTTGGGGCATTATCCCACGCATTCCGTATGATGTGGCGTATGGGTTGAGCCCGATAAAATGGTTGTGTTTGATAACCCATAGCACCGTAATTGTAATATCCGAATGGATAAGGATAGAAGCCGTAATTGTAGTATGGATTCATTATACGCAAGCAGGGAAACAACACGAACACAATCACGGTATCTAATCACTACCACTACAGAGTCACGTGGTGTGATCACAACAACAACATCCAATAAAACAAACTATACATAAGAAAACAAATAAGAAAAAACGACCTAATCCTAAAAACTCAACTAACTTACAAGATATCAACCCGATTCCCCGGCAACGGCGCCAGAAAACTTGATGGCCGTTTTATATGGTAACCAACTTTGACCGGCAGAGTACCGAGTCGGTTGTAATATAAACTGGCAAGCAAGGTCGTATCCCTCAGGGACACGAGTTAAGTACCTCGGCTAGCTTCATCTCGAGTTTAGATCGATAACCTTTCAATTTGTTTAACATGGAACAAAAGTAACTCTCGTCACAATTATCAAACTAATTCACTATAACTATTACGGTTCTATCACACTACGAAGTTTAAACGATTAAAAGAAATAGCCGAGAAATGTTCCGAATGCTTACTCTCGAACCCTAGCTCATTCACGGGAGAACTTGGACTACTAACCTTGATTGACATTGATCGAAGGATGTCATCTCCTAATTCCGAACCTAGGCGCCAATTTCAACAACCTAGCTTCCTATATCGAGTTCAACGATCCGCAACCCGGATTTAAGCGACTCGACACGGTCTCACGCTTCGAATGAGGCGCTTGTTAACAACAATATAAACCTTACGCCGCGAAACCGAATCTAAACACTTAGTCGGTTTTACACGGCAATCCTAAAACCCCTTTTCCCGCACCTCTGCATAAAATACATATGTAAAGAGAATACGTGTGATACGATTATTGAGTGATCAGTTCAACAAAAGTCATTAAGAATAAGTTCTAGAACATTAACAACACCGAGAATCTAACAATCAACACATCAAAATCATTCCAATCAACAAGATAAGGATTCGATTTCATAGACTATCACATAACTCGACTATCGGGAAATTAACTACTCATTATAATAAGCAAAATAAAAGAAATCAACAATCAAAGTTAACAAGCATCAAGATCGAAAGCAATAAATCGAAGAAAGCGAAATACCGAATATATTACGATGTAGAAAATCGAATCTCCGAATAAAATCCCGTCAATAGCAGCGTCAAGATATCTTGAGATCCTCCGGATCACAACAATCTACAACAAAACTAAACTAGTCTACCTACAAACTAACCTAAGCTAAGCTACAGAAAATGGAAAAATAGTTGCTGTCTATGGACTGAAACAAAAATGATCTATATATATAGGAGATGAGGATAGTGGTGAGTAATCTTTTACTTCGTTCCTAAGCAAAGCAAAACATATATAAATATATATATGCAAACAAAGAAAGTCGGTTGCTGCAGCTTCACATGACAAAATGTGATATTCAACATCTAATCCATCTGCCTTCACGTGATGTTGGCGGCTGGCTACAGATAATTATCGAATGCGGTACCGTTTAATACAATATGTTACACGTAGTTTCATATTGTAAATATATTTGTTGATCTTGTCACGTATTTTGTGCCGATACTTATCCATTTAGTAAACTAGCGCGCAGCTAAGCAGGGCACACTCCAATCCTCGTATCTCGCATTCGGTAATCTCGAATACCTAAGTCTGGACAAAATCACAACAAATACCACACGTAACCCCTACAGGACACTAGGGTGACCGAGAGTATAATAAATACACGAAAAAACTCGAAAATTCGGATTATAAGTCCGGATCTCGTAAACACAAACCATGGTGTAAAATGCATCAAAACACAAACAAATGTCTCCGGAAACATATAAAACGAGGTATAAACGGGGTATAAACACATAGAAAATGACGGTCGAGTTGACTCTCATCAAAGGCCCAACTCCCCAAAGCCCAAGCCCAAGGTCAACGGGCACGGGCAGCGGAGGCGTGGGCGCGTGTGGCAATTTTAGCATAACATCGACATACTAAAACCATTTGGGTCTTCCTCCCTTTCTCTAGGAGCTTATACCCATCATCAACTGTCATCCTTTAAATACATGATATTGGACTCCACAGAATCCAATGTGGGACAAAGAATTACACAATTATATTCCTAATATCTCACAACAACTTAAAGCGTTAATATCTCATTCATCCGTACTCTGAATTGAATGATTTTAAATCTTATTGTCAACTACTTATTGTGTAGTTTTCAATAATTTAATAAAAGTCTCGATAACTTTAATAAAAGTCTATAGAACTCGCTTTTTTAAAATAGTTGTCGTAAATGATTAAAAAATCGATTAAATTATTTTTTCCTCTATTTTCTCCAACAAATCTTTCGTTCCTGTTAAAAAACAACAACAACAACAAAATCAAACATGCGAAAATTGGAAAAACCAAGATATAGACAAGCAAGATTCGAAATTCATGCCATATGGAGAGCCCAACTTTAGGGGTGGGGGGGGGGGGGGTCTATACAAAGTGCATCATTTGAAAATCATGCCTTCCGTAGATAATTTCTACGGAATCCTTAAATCCGTAGAAATTATCTACAGGAGGTAATAAATTTCTATGGAATCCTTAAATCATGCCTACCGTGAGCCCAAACCCCGTACCCCCTCCGTTTCATAATAAATGATGCAATTGTCAAAAACAAGCAGATTAAAGAAGTAATAAATTGTTTTGATTTTGATGTGATAAAGACTAAAATACCTTATGCAATAAATAATCTTTGGTGCATTTAAGGCCTTTGTAAAAACAAATAAAAGAAGGGTGAAATAGGAAAAGTGTATTAAATTTTTGCTTTGGAAAATGTTATGCATCAATTATTTTGAAACAAAATATTTTTGCAAATGCATCGATTACTTTAGAGCGGAGGAGTAGATAATTTCTACGGGTTTCTACGGGATATAAAGAACCTTGTAGAAAGTATCTACAGGATCCTTGAAAAACACATTATCCACGGGCGAGACTTAACAACCTTGTAAATACTTTCTACGGTATTTATGAATCTCGTCGAATGTATCTACGGGATTTAGGGTCACCGGTAGAAACATTTGAATTATCTCGTAGCTTACATTTATATAAATATATTAATATCACGGATTCTATTGACACACGCGTTCTAGCTGTTGACATCACACTTGCTTTTGGCACTAAAAAATTACTTACGATCACCACGATTATTTTTGTGTAAAACAACGTCGAGCCAGCGGCGTTATTTTTTCGATCTGAGCGTCACTATCGCGGCGTTATTTTTATTTTTTTGATCTGGGCGTCACTTGACAATGACATTATAGTTATAAATGTATCATTGGTGAAAAACATCGATCCATTGGCGTTGTTATCGAAAGGAACGCATGATGGTGATGTTCTAGTGTGGTGCCGAGAAGTAAAAGAAGAAATACATGTGTGATGCGGAAATAAATGAAAAATAATTAAAAAAGTGTCAATAATAATTTTGTGGCGCCAATAGAAGCCGCCTAGATAAAGGTCGTTGGATATACATTGGATATGCCGTACAACACCCAATGTATCGCCTTGAGAGCGTCCACAATGGACACCCAACAACTACAAATACTTCTCGGGGGCCCTGATGCCACTATGGTAACTCGACATCACACCCGACCATAAAAATCTTCTAAACTCACCTCCAAATTTCAGGGGGGTGATAGAAGCATTTTATCTCAGAAATTGGAAAATCAGGTTGTGTCAGACCTTTGACTTGCAAATCAAGTCATGCCTTTTTTGACATGGAAATTCAGGTAAACGTAAGGTTCCTTACGTTTAAACATAAGGAAACTTTCGTTTAAACGTAAGGAAATTCAAATACCCATTTGATTCGAAAAGGCCACTCAATGTAGGTTCCTTACGTTTAAACGTAAGTAACCTTACGTTTCGACGTAAGGAATGTATAAGGTTTTGAATTACATTGTCTCTCTCTTCTATCTTTGTTCAAACGTTCATATCCCTTCATTATCAGGCAGTTCCCTACGTTCAAACGGCGATTTTGCAAGAAAAGTTTACATTTGCCACAATCTCTCAAGTTCAATGGATCAACGCAATATAGAAAGTGTATGTATTTTCCATTATCTTCTATTTACAACGTTTTAGGCTGTAATTTCGATTTCCCTTTATCTGATATGTATTTCCCATTTTTTAGTGGTTTGTAGTGGTTTTGTTATGTTGGCCTGATATTGTTTAGCCTAATTTTGTTGGTTTAGCATGATTTTTCGTTTTATGGGTTGAAGAAGGTGTTTTTTTTTTAAGGTGAAGAACGTATTTTCTACGTTTGGACGTAGAGACTGCATTTCTCTACGCCGAGCGTAAGGTTTATACTTTTGGGCGTCTGAGACCTACGTTTAGGCGTGAAGCTGCGATTTTATTTTGTTTTTGTTTTTCTCGATTTTGTATGAAGATTTCAGTTTAGTTTTTCTCTGATTTAGGTTATTAGGGTTTAGGTTATTCTTGATTGTAATTTGATAAAAACATTCAATTTGTGATACAAACTTAGACTTAGTCATGGTTTAGGGTTTATTTTGCATTTTCATTCTTGATTGTTGATAATAATCCATTCCATTTGTTTGTTAACAGTTGATTATGTTGTTGTTGTAGTGGAAGATAAATTTTCAATTCAAATGTATTTGTTTTTTGTTACGTATTTTGTGATGGTATGATTTGGTATTGTAGTTCGGTATTGTTGGTTTGAGAAGTTGGGAAATTTGTTGTTGGTATTGTTGATGGTTTGATCGTGCATAAGGGTGATGTTCCTACCCAAAATGGTACTGAAAATGGCTCTGTTTTAGAGACCATTGTTATTGGAAATATTGGTTGTGCCTTAAGTGAGATACTAACCTTTTCTTGTGCCTTAATGAAAAAAAGTATACTAATGAAACTAAGTATACTATATTAGTATGAGAACATCCCTTGAAATTATCGGTAACAAATTAATATCGTTTGAAAATACAAGAACAAATATCTCGAACTGAATTCCATGGTACGCCTCGGCCTGATGAGGTTCTTAGAATTGCATGCTTTCCCTAGGGTGTTTTCAATTCCTTCTGATCCGTTGTGTCATGTCTAATCCCATGCTTTGTATTGGGGCTCCTGGTAGGTAGCTCGTAGAAAATTTCATTAGGTCTGCTCAATAGAGCATCTTTTCCTGTCCCCCAGCAGCCAGGTAAATCCTCAGCCGGAAGTGAGGCACCCGTTAGATTGAAAATATAAGTTACATTACCGCGGCTCGTCGGCATACATTCTCCCTTGTCATCATCAAGTATTCTATGACGTTGGTAAAAATATTGTTCTCTTCTTCTCTTACCCCCTTTTAATGTGACAACACAACACAACACAAAACAACGACATTCCGAAAAACAAAAACAAATGATAAGACATTTCGGTTTTATATATATGTATATATATACTATAGTATAGTATATGTATAAAGTCAATAGGATTGTTTCAAAAAATATTAAATAGGATTTATACATGTGTGTGTGATATATATATATATATATATATATATATATATATATATATATATATATATATATATATATATACACACACACACGCATAAATTCTATTTACTATTTACTATTTTGAGACAATGCTATTTGCTACTTGATTGATTGGCCCTCATGGTTACGATGTCTACAAAGTAAAGGAAAATTTGACATGGACTTTTAGAGGGGAAAAGATCAAGCTCGGGATCTTCTTGAAATTCACATGAGAAGGATCGGATTTGAGGGAACATTGAGAGGTGAGGTTTTTCGACAATTCATTGAAATGTACGAAGAGTGGCAGTTTTCCTCCAAAGTTTGACAATATGTATGTTTTGATTGCCGTTTATCCGAATGTGCCCGGTGAGCTTGATTTAGATTTGGTGAGAGCGACCATGAAGTTCGGTGGCGGGAGTTTTGCATGATTACGGTTTTAGGTTTGGTGATCTCCGGAAGCTCCCCAACCTTATTCAGGTGTTTTGATGAGGGGACACACGGCCACATCCATTATCTGACGGTAGACCGATCACCATACCGGATAATGAGAGATGGTTATTGGATGAGGTTGAGCGTCCTGAAGTTCTCTACCGTGTAGGTTTAGTCTACCTTATTCACGGGATTAGAATGGGTCATGATGAGACTACTAGCCTACTAGGGTACCTCGTGAGACCTTCTATTTGGTCGAGAATGTAGAAGGCCTAAATGACTTTCCATGGGTACTTGGTTGTGGGATCAGGACTTATAAAAGATCATCGCGCATGATGAATACCTACAAGGAAAGTCGGAAAGCTTGGGAGTATTGTACAAGGGTTATACATGCCTTACTGATTTTGGGCTTACGAGACCCTCGGGACATTGATGTTCCGACTATTCGCCACCCTCGAGCTCACGATCGGCTCCTCGGATGATGAGATGGAGTTGCAAGACTACCCCTCTCCGCATGATGGAAAGGGTTGTTGGCGAAGAAAATAAGGTAATAAGCTTAATAAACATTTTCTTTTAATTATATCCGGTATGGTTAAAGATTTTGTTATTGTTAATTCTAATGAAATATACATTGTTTGCGAGCCGTGTAATAGGATATCTGGTGCGCAAGGGAAGTTGATAGGAGTTGATGCTAGATAAGGGCATCACGATCACGGAGATTAATGAGCCGCCATGTGTGATCATTGGGCTGCACAATTGCACGGCCACCTCCAGGCGTCCATCTACTACACACGCTGACCACGCTCTCTACACAACAATCGCCCTCTACTTCACATCCTCTACTTCACAGCAGTCAACCCCTTTACCTCCTCATTCACGGCGTGTGCCGCCGCGATTCTACACCGAGATGCTACAGCGTAAGAAGATGAATCGATGAAGAAGATGAAGTTCTTTGGTCTTTATAGTGTGAAGAGAAGGATAGATAATGGGTGAATGACATTCGGGAGGAAATTCACCGGCGAGAATAGCGAGAACCGGCAAGTACTTTGAGAGGTGGTTCGGTGTGCGAGAATGAGCATAGGGCGATACTTTTGAACTTAAGGGGTTGATGCAAGCATTGTCATCAGGAGATCGAGTAAAAATTATTTCATTGTCAATTTCTTTATCGATAAATTTAGTTCTATGTATTATAATACTACCGGGCCACATCTTTTCGATCTACCTCATCGGCCTCCATCTCTCCATCTCATCTCCCTCCTCCCACATGATCTTGACCGGGCTACATCTTCTCGGTTTGCCACGATCGGTCTACGAGGGTCATCATCTTGATCGACATCTTGATCGGTTTACACTGGTCGACATACTCATCGACCTCCACTTGGTGAAAGATACGCATCGGCATACTCATCCATCGCCTACCCGTCGACAATCCGATGATGATGTTCGGGTATGATAAAATTCTTGAAGAGTTTCCCAACTCGGGCAAGAGGAGTGCTGGTGGAGGAGTTCGGCGAGAGGAGTCGAGAAGGATTTAAGTCGACAATTTATTGGTGGACAATCTTATATGGAACTACGTTTGATTCGGGTAAGCATTATGTTATTTACATCTAATTATTGTTTAATAGGTTGATTTATATTGAATTTTGTATTATTAACATAGATATTGTTTGTTATCGTGAATTGATGAGAGTGCCTATTTTGATGCGAGATCTTGGCGATCTACTACCCTCCCCATCCGAGGCTATGACCCTCCCTCCCGAGGATACACCCCATCCCTCCGAGGCTATGGCGGGGTCATTTTCGCCCCGGCCAGGCATCGGTTGTGGAGCCTGAGATTGATTATGGTCAAGTGTTGTAAAATTGGGTAAGCGAAGGCGGATGATGCAATTGATGAAGATTGGCGATCCGTCAGACTACTAGCCGATCACGGTATTTAAGCGATGGGTGCACCTAGTCGATCGCCGGTGATATCGTTGTGAGATGGACACCGTTGAAAAATTTTCCAGACGAGCTGGAAAACAATTTCAAAACGGGGTACCAACAAGAACATCCGCCCTCAATTACGATTCCCAAGGGGTACGCGGCTGGTTTCCGCCTTACAGAACCGGTGGGCAAGGCATGGTTCACACGTCTCCATGACCCTCTTAAAGAGTTAGACCGAGAAGTATATTCTTGTGACTTCATTTTCATATTTACGAAATTTCCATATTTACGATTTCATTATCTCTAACTTATTTTTGCATGCGTCTGAGATGTCGATCGATATCTGGACTGATACAACGGCAAATGGAAGCACATCCGAGAATGCTTTGAAACGCGATACAACCATTGCCTACTACGATTTATCCACATTTTACGGCCAAGGTCATGTAGATCGGGAGAAAGCCGCCAGACACAATGGACATTCCAGACTTTGTGTATCAGTACGTCAAGCAATGGGATGAAAACACCGTGATATACATTCCCTGGTCCATTAGTCATGCTCACTGGGCAGCTGTCCAAGTGTCTATTCCCGACTGGAAGATTAGGGTGTTTGATTGTCTGTCGGGGACGAAGTATAAGGCTGATGTGAAGAGAAACATCAAAGCGTGGGGTGTTTCGTTTAGGAGAGTGTTGGAGACGGATGCTCGTCTACGTCAACTCCCACAAATGGTTGATCCAGAGAAGCCTCTTTTTGATGTCAGAGTAGTAAAACCTGAATTCGTACCACAAATGCCAATTCCGTAAGTGTTATAAACTTCAAACTATTTATCATATTATACAATTTACACTATTCTTACACTATTCATATTATACAGGGGTGACTGTGGGGTATACACGGTCAAGTTCATTGAGCATTTGATGCACAAAGAAAGGTTTACTCTGATCCATCATGACAATATGCCGTTGCTAAGAAAGAAACTTTGTGTGCAGCTATTTAATCAAATAGTAGATATATAGGTATTTTCGTGTATGTTGTTTTGACAAACATTGTGTAGGTATTTTTGGTGTATGTTATTTTTGGTATTTTTGGTGTATGTTGTTAGCCATTTATATTTTTGGTGTATGTTGTTTTGGTGTTTTGATGAGTACTCAATCTGTTTAAAAAACAACTCAAAGCAATCTTGATTTAAATCAATGTCATCCATCTTTGTTGGTCGAAGCTTCACCAAGCCTTTGTGTAGAAACATGGTTTTCAAACCCACTACATCCATCTTGTTGCTCGAACGGATTAAAATTTGGATCTCACAGCAAGTTCTTATACCGGAGAAGGAAATTTCAAGACTATAATCCGAATTATTGTTATCATCCAAGCATTGCAATCTTGATTTAAATCAATGCCATCATCCTCAATTATCGGTTCATTGTTTGCTTCCAATTGGTGTGGCATTCACACAAAAATTACATTTCTTGTCGGATGCCGCCGATGTAACCATTTAGTGTCTCGTCGTCTAAGATATCATCAGGTGGTATATTGCCCACACTACCATAAGTAAACAAAGCTTTTACTGCGAGCTTTGAATCGGGCCGATCAATACCAAGTCTCACATGCAATTTATCCAACAACGCATTCAATCTTATGTTCTTTCGGACAAATAATGAGAACATCGATCCATTTACATGATTCCACGGTTATAGAGAGGATGTGACGTAAATTCTCCGTTGAGCGAGACAACAATCATAGTGTTGCGATTATACATTTTTTAAAAACAATTCAAGTCATTATTAACTCATTCAATATCAACTTAGATAACAACTTAAAATGCATTATAGAAATTCAATATAGTAATTCAAAACCCTACTAAGCGAATTTATGACAAATAGAAACAAAACATACTTACACTAAACCCTACTAATTAAACCCTTAAGAATAACACTAAGAATGATTAATTTGGATGTATTTATGGCATCATGACATTTTCCTACAAGGAAACAAAGACTATTTTCCCTTTTAAGATGTTTCAAACAAGGAAGCAGAGACTTTGAACACTTAAAACACTTTCACTATAAGTGTAAGTGTGATCAATATTTTCAATAACAATGGTCTACGAAAGCAGAGCCATTTTGATACCATTTTGGGTAGGAACAAGCACCACTTATGCACGATCAAACCATCAATAAGGACAATTCCATTACTACCAACAACAAATTTCCCAACTTCTCAAAACTACAATACCAAATCAACAATACTAAAGTTTACTACAATCGAACAATACCAAAGACTTAAACACACTACTTAGATGTATAAACATTACATAAACAACCTACTTAAAACACACATTTCGGTTAAATACATATCATTACTACAATATAAATAACATAATCACTACTTAAAACATACATTTCGGTTAAATACATATCATTACTTACACTAAAACCTAGTAATTAAACCCTAAACAATAACACTAAGAAAAGACTTAAACACACTACTTAGATGTATAAACATTACATAAACAACCTACTAAAAACACACATTTCGTTTAAGTACATATCATTACTAGCATAAATAACATAATCACATTGAGCACTTGAATTAAGACAAATTACATAGCAAAAACTTACCCATTTGAGCACTTGAATGATGAAGAAATGGACTTGAAAGATGAAGAAGTGGTTAGAAAATTGATATTAACTTGAAAGACTCTGAAGGAATGAGAAAAATAGCCCGTTAATGTGGTGTATATTGAACAAGTACCTTACAACAACATTAATTGTCATCTACCACTTCCAAACGTAGATAATAGCAATTTAAACGTAGAAACAGTACGTTTACACGTAGAGAAATGCGTTTTAACCTACGTTTAAACGCAGATAAATGCACATTTAGTGTAACTTCCTAATTTATTGAATTACCTTACGTTTAAACGTAGGTTCCTTGCGTTGAAACGTAAGGATCGCTACGTTTAAGCGTAAGGAATCTCGTTCTGACTATGGTATGTGTCAGACGGATATGTGAATTCCTTACGTTTAAACGTAAGGATCGTTACGCTTAAGCGTAAGGAACCTTACGTTTACCTGAAATTCAATGTCGAGAAAAGCGTGGCGCGATTTTCAAGTATCGGGGTCGACACAACCTCATTTTCCAATTTCGATTTTCCGAATCTACCAAAAGCTTCTTTCTCTCCAAGTGTCACTCATCATAAGCTGTTCTTCTCCTTTCATCGATTAATATGGAAGCTTTCTTTCAATCTACATAAAAAAGTGGATTCTCTTCATTCAATTTTAGGTGATTCAAAGATTCATCTTCTCTCAAAAAAAAAGCCTTTCAAAAAAATTATCTTCAATTTTTGGTGTCTAGGTTTATCATCGTTGATTTCGTTTCTTACACTATGATATCATAGGAAGAAGGAGATTGATATCAATTGGAAATAGGTTTCTTTTGGGGAAGATTTTTGCAGAGCAACTGAGAGGTAAGTTAATTCATTTGGAATTTAATTTACATGGGAGCTTGTTTGGAATTATGGTGGTTGTTTAGTTTTATAGGGTTGTATAGAGATTGTTTGTTGAAGTAAATTTATGATTTTTTTAGGTGTTGAAAAGTTATAGAATCAGAAAAAAAACGATGTGTTTAGGAAATGGAGGGGAATTAGGGAATCCCGATAATTATACATTGACTAAAAAGAGTTGTATATCCCCTCAAAAAAAACAAGAGTTGTATATATATATATATATATCTTGCTTCACACATGTGTCCAAGAAAACTAAAGCTGAATTGGATGTATTAATTATGATAAATAGATAAAATTTTAATGCGAAATGAATATTGTTGGATCCAAAGTTGCACCTAAATTACTTGGCACGTACAAATAAAAACCAGACCCATACATAAATATTCTTCAAAAACTCCATAATAAATCAAATCCCAAATCCATAAATACTTGTCTAATATAGTCTTAGAGATGACACTCAAGTAAAACCACCGTGTGATACATACATTTGACCCATACTCTTATCGGTAACCGGTACCCACCTCTAACGGCCTCTAATGGCAGCCACATGCTCCTCGATGGGACGGTCATCACGGCTGGGCAATTCCTTGACTATATCACCATCTTCTTTCCAGACGATAACCTGATAAAAGGGTGACCAAGTTGAGGAGGCTTAATAAGTAGGTATAAAAGAAAAGTAGGCAAAGCAAAACACTACTACACTGGAATGAACACATGGTCACTCCCAATACAATACCCGTATCTCATTAGCTTTGAACTTCTGGCGGAACAAATGCGAAAAGCCAAAATTGCTGTCTGCCAATAATAATAATAATAATTATCAGGACACTCAAATCAGCATCATTGAAAAGTAAGAGCGTAAACCCTATTTGCTTTCATTCTGGGAACTTGGTCATGTTAATTACACTCTTCAAATCTCACTCAACTAACAAATGACCGATTGTATTTTATAATGCAATCCCCAGTAGTACTTTAAGTTCCCAAGTTAGGTTGATTCCCCATTTACCTGTACAGTATTATCATAGGTAAAAGCCTGCGCCGCTTTCCATTTTCTTCTTTAAGAACGTGATGGCCTTTTCTTCATCGTACTCAGTACTTGAGACCTGTTACTTGAGACCCATTTACCTGTACAGTTTTATCATATGCTAAAAAGTGCATAAAGGCAACCACGAAGATGAATGCTGGCTGAGTACCTCATGACCACTTCCTTTGTGAGTGCCTGGAATCACAGAAACTGCAAAAGCAAAAATGAGTGGAAGAGGTAGATGGATTTGCTACATGTCAGACAAAAAGGGTCTTCCAGACATACCAACACCAAAAGGCTTCTTGAAGCTCCGGCCAGACAGTTGACTGGGTCTTGCATACCAATCTTCAAAATAAAACCGCTCGGTGCTCTGGTCAAACACTGGTGGGTCAGCAAGGTCTGCTCAAACAATGCATTAACAATTAGCTAAAAGGTTCAAAAGAGCACTCACCTACAGTGCTAATAAGATCGTTAAGGAAAATGATGATGGACGAATCAATTATGTTTCAGTTAAAAAAAAAAAACACGTTATTCTAAGTCCAAGGAGGACTTGTCTAGAATGTGCTAATAATAACTCAAATGAAGGGATTATTGTTTAATATGACACAAAGGAATCAGATGTGCATATATAAAAAGGAATCAGATGTAGTGTATAGAAAAGACCGGCTATACTACAAACAAAGTCATTACAACAAAAGCTCGAAAGAACACTAAGGAATCAATCGCACCTTGAACTTTATTGATTATACCATGTCTGAACCCATTGAGGAGATCCTTCTTCATCACGTCTAAGGCACACATACGCAGTATCAATTCCTGATCCTATTAAGAATTATTGGAGTAATATTAAACATTTGAATTCCATAGAATTAGGAGAAAAGTACTCAACCGCTCAAAAAGTATACAACATTCTTAAGATACAAAGAAAGAGTCGACGCACCAGGATTTCATTCCTAGTTACCACACATATGGAGTCAATCCCATGCACGGCAACCCACATGATCCCACACGATTTGTCTGCCGTTCAAAAAGAGTTTGTTATCAAGCACAAAATCTACATACATACCCACATATATAAGATGGCCTTTCAGTAAATCGTCAACACAAGCTTACTTCGACATCATACCTACCAAAGCAAAAAGTCGATAGTGAGAATCAACTTTTGAAGGTGGATGGTATTGTTTATAAGGTTTATATGGTGTAATGAGCCTTTTGAAAGTCGGTTTTCAGCATGGTGTCGCATAGGTATGGTGGCAAAGGATGTTGGTTTGTGTGTTGAACACTACTACAGCGAATAAGTGCTTACCCGACCATGAATGAGTACCATTGGACCAGATGCAAGTTCCTTTCTCTTCCATGTCACCAATACAAATCAGAATAAATCAGGGTGAGCAAATTACTATTATTCTTTTTTAAAGATTGACATAGCAAAAGGATTTAAGTGTCTACCCACGTTGTTGTTGCATCCATTGGTGCTACTCCTGTTGGTGAAGAGATCTTGGAAAAATAAGACATTGTTGAATCGCTTTTGGAAGGCTAAGGTATTGCTGAATCTAGTTTCCCCAAGCTCAACTGATTGAAAATAAAAGAAATCAAATCAGCCTTCAAACAAGATTGAAATTGTCTTGAAGGAGAAAGATATTTGAAGCAGATCAGTGGCTACCAATCGGAGAGCCACTCGTTTCATGGCAACGGGTAGGGAAATCATTGCCAAGTAGGGGCAGATCATTGTCAGGAACAATACACGGTGATGGATCTGCACCAAACTGGCTGCTTCGCTTTCAAGATATTCCTTTTCTGATACAAAACAAGAATTGATTGTGAACTTTAGATTTATTGCAAACACAGGGGATCTTCAGAGATCTATGTATTATAATGAGAAAAAAAAATCATATGCTTGATAGGAAAAGGTATAACTCATCCAAAACTTCTTATTTGGCGAGAGTTGATGAATACACGCTTCCCGGGAAAATTGAAAATTTCGGTGGTGCCTACAGATTCTTAAATATGTTTGAAGATGGTTTCAAAGATTCTTTAGTATTTTCACGTCCCAAACAATTAAAACATACGTAAAGGAATTACCGCATAGAACTACAGGGAAATTCGGCTTCCAGTGTGGTGACACGCAGGTAGGATGAGACGGTAAATTGCTTTGGGTGTGGGTTGCAAGTTTTTTTCCTTGTTCTTATCATGACACCAACAAAAATCAGAATAAATCAAGATAAATAAATAAATTGAGATGAACTTTTTAAGCTCGTATTGACAAAGCAACACGAGTGTAAGTGTCTACCGCTGGTGCTATTGTATCAATCGGTTAGGTGAAGTTTTTCAGAAAAGTAAGGCATCACATGGTGGTTCAGATCTAATAAGCTTAGCTGATTAAAAACAGGAATAAAGCAAATGAAAGAAATCAAAACAACTTAAAGTGGGTAAATGGCTACCAAACAATTAATCGACTATGACCACCTGTGGAGCGGAATCAGCAGGTAATGGTTTGGGCACAAGCGGTCCATTACCGTTAATCCACGAGAGGAATTCATTGCTTCCACTATGGATATTTTCCAAACCTGAGTTAAAACATAAGATAAAATTCCGACCTTCAGATTTATGAAGAAACAAACAATTAAAACAGTAAGAGTTATAGCAGAGAACACTAAGGAGAAGGTCGGTTTCAGCATGGTGTCATAAGTCACGTAGCTATAGCTATGGTGAGAAAGTTAGTTGGTTTGGGAAGGGAACACTCTACCAAAGCAATGAAGTGCTTACCCAGGCTACTGAATAAATACCACGAAAGCAGAAGCAAGGTTTTTTTCCCTCTCTAGTGACACCCATACAAATCAGAAGAAATCATACAAATCAGGATAAGTAAACAAATTGAGTTTAAATGTAATTAAGCTCAAATCGAGCTAGCAAAAAAGATTTTGAGTGTCTAAACATGCTGATATTGCTTCTATATTCCGGAAAAGTGAGACATCACATTGTTGTTGAGATCTACAAAGCTTTAGCTCGTCAGCTAAAAGCTAAAAACAGGAATACAGAAGATAAAAGAAATCAATCAAATCAACTTAGTTACAAGTAGAAAAGTGGTTACCCAACAGCGATTCATTGTACCCAGCAGGGTTTATAGGATGTGGTACATTCGGTGGAACAACTGGGGAAGAAGCAAATTCTCTGTATCCGTCTACCATACCTGAGCTAGAAAATTAATTTTCGATCTTCAGATCTACCGATTATATTGCGGAAAAACAAATCATATGCATTTATATATAATAGCAAATCAAAAAGGTAAAAACCGGCCGAATCTTCAAATCTAAAGAATCATATGCTTTAAATAAAGCTTCGTAAAATAAATAAAGCTTCGTAATGCCCGGTAATCGAAAAATAGAGGATTCATTGAGATACCTTTAGATCTTCTCTCGTTGCGCATAGCTTTCAGACTATCCGAAAGACCCTTCAGCATTGTCGCGTCTATAAACATTGTCGAGAGAGGAAATCGGGGAAGTTGAAGAAATGGAGAAAGTTTCGAGAGGCTTGTCGTGTAGAACATTAAGTACACAATTCGAGACTTGGACCTCGTTTGGTTTCGGGTTAGGTTGGATCAAATTTTCAGATTCAATTCAATATTTTATAAAGCAATTATTTATTTATTACTTTTGAAAATATTTTTGTTTAAATAGTTTTTACAAGGCAGCTTCATGTATATATATATAAACACAAACTTATTCAAAATAAATTAATATTCCCTAAATAGCCTCATATATCGTAAAAACAAAAACAAGTCATTTTGTTAAGGCAAGACATTTAATAAATTCATGTATAAATGACCATTCAACAAAGTCAGATTCTCCTGCGTTGTTGAAATATTAATTAATCGGTCTGATTCGATTGGCGCTTAGTTCATGATGTTAACATTTGTTAAATTAACATTAATGGAGAATGTTATCGTAAACCCAATTGATCATTTTTCAGGGATTAATGTTTTAAGGCAATTAATGGTTAATGAAGGTTCAGGGATTAATGTTTTAAGGCAATTAATGGTTAAGGAGGATTCAATGATTAATGTTTTAAGGCAATTAATGTTTAAGGAGGGTTGACAGACAGATTCAATGTATTAAGGAGGGTTATTCACAGATTTCACTCTCCATTCTAATAAGTTTTCATTTTATCTCGTTCACCATAAACGCGTGCACTGGATTCATAGATCCAACACTCTAAGTTAATAAATGAATATTTTCAAATAGTTCCATGATATATCGAAGTAATTCAGGAAGAACATTTCGTTAATGAAAATATTAAATTTAATTGTTAATTTAAAAGGAGTGGCGGGAGAAATAAAATTTAATATTTTATTATTTGGGTTAACCCAGTTTAATATTACTGGTTTTGCTTGTGTGGCCGACACGTGTTCCACTAACAACAGTGTATGCAATTATTCCCTTTTTTTTTCCTGTAGCCCCGTGTTTGAATTTTCAAAATTGTAACAATTTACTGAAGGATATTTTTGTCTTTTCCAATTAATAATCTTTTTCATTATTTTTTGTGGAGATACATATAGAGAAGAAACTTTGGAAAATATCTATATATTAACAATTTCTCCATTTTCCTATGATGTGAGTCGAATTTCAATTTGGGAGAGTGATTTAGTAACAAACTTTATTTATATAAAAGTCACATAAATTTAATCAAAGAATCAACATTATTTTTTTCACTCAATTTATATTTCTATTGTTTTTTTTTTTTTAAAGGAATTGTTTTTTTTTTTTCCAAACGAAGATTTATATTAAAACAAACAAACAAAGTTTACAACCCGAACAATCGCTGAACACACCGGACTACTACCAAAGATGCCATCAACACCACTACCTTACTAAAAAAAGAAGCGAAAAAGAACTTTGAGAGAACTTCAAGTAGACCAAATTTTGTCTCACACCGGAGAACTTGATTTGGTAAGATAATAAAATGAAAACACTCCGCAACATAGCGGACGTCCATAACCACAACGAAAACTAAACCCCAATCAAAGCAGCAAAGGTAGAGACCGAGATGCCTGACGGGCACCGAGACCGTCCGAGATTAACAGACATACAATAACCACATGAAAACAACATTACGGGTCCAAAACCGCCACCGCCGCCACCAACATCACCGGCGCGGATAAAGAGCCAAAACCAATCCAATCATCGCCACTTACCATCAAATGCAGCACCTAAGGGATGAGGAGCCCAAAAATCAGCGATGAAGGCCCATTTCCATAGACATGCATTGTCAAACGAAGCCAAGATCTATCCTTTAAAAACACAAGTTGCCAAGCCTCCATGAAAATCCCTCTCCGGCCAAAGACCAAGAGTTCCAATTGAAAGCCGAGAGAGCCTGTAATAAAGAACATCATACCTGAAAGACACGGATCGATTCGGAATAGCCTTTCCAAATGAACCACCGCCGCCAAAAACGCTTTCCGAAGCGAAGGTGGGGACGAAAAAGCAAAAACCGCCAAAATCACCGCCTCTCAGAGCATGAGAAGAGGAGGCAACCATCGATCTGGATCTATTTTGGAGAGAAAAGAAAAATGGAAAAAGATGCAAACAAAGGAAGCAAAAAACACAAAAACAACTAAAACAAAAGCCGGCACCGCGCTGGAAGAGGAAGGCTGGAAGAAGGAGGAGGCGGCGATATTAGATAGAACGAGGAGAAAAGGTTTTAGTTAGTACTGCTTTGGATTGAAAGAAAGGGATGAGTAAGAAAAGAAATTCATTGGGCACTGATTTTAGTTGATTATTTGGTATGTCAATAGGAGAATGAAAGAAAAGACGAAGGAGGGAGACCAAAGGAAATTATCTAATAGAAATTAGACGCCTGTTCTGGCCCATTTTCAAAGAAGATTTGAAAGGAAATGATATTTTTTTAATATTTTTATAATTACCTCTTCAAAAAACTCTCATCATTTCTTCTTCGTCACTATCTTTCCTTTTCCTTTTCCTTTCTATTTATTTCCTTCAATCCAAACTGATCCTTAGAGAAAAGTTCTATTTCTATTGTCTTGATTTTTATTTTTTTCCTTATCATTTATTCCCACAACCTCTTCTTTTCTTTTGGCTATATTAAAAACCATTGAATGATTTTGTTCATTTGTGTGCACATTTTTTTTTGACAAATTCGGTGTACATACATACTTTTCCTTCAATTTTTTTCAGGAGGTGACAATGTAATATAAAACTTTGTCTAGTATATTTCTATCCAACGTAAATAAAAACATTTGTATTATAGTATTTTTGTTACACACCAAGATAAATTGATATATTTTATATTAAGCTTAAATATAATGTAATTCTCTTAAATATTTTATACTGTAAAATTTCAGTGTTGTGGCAATGCATTCATGTTGGAGCTTGTGGTATTGCTAAAGCAATTTATGTATAGTCTAATGTATAAATGCCTTGTTGTTGCAGTGTAAGCATAAATCTCCGGGTGCGAAAATTTTCATTATATTATCGTTGTTCTTTGTGATATTTGAATGATTTGACAAGATACTACTTATCCGAGTGCACCGCCGATTTTTTTTTATTTAGGAAAACTTGAAAAAATATGCTTGTAAAGATAAAGATTTGAAATATATACATCGTATGACAAGATGTTTAAAAACTACGTCACTGCGCAGTGCATTTAGCGACGCATGAGCTAATGCACGAGCACGTGAAGAACGCATACACAACATAAAACCGAATGAAGCATAAATTTCCAATGTTAACTTTTAAAGATATTTTCGTGATATTATTCTTTTCGGAAGATATTTTTTTCAAGTTTCCTTTTTTTTTTATTAGGTGTACATTAAGTACCAGCCCCAATGACATTTTTTCTGTATCCATCATTTGCTCATAGTAGTCTTTGAAGAAAAGAATCAAAGAAACTGAAACAAGGGATTGAAAACTTACTTTTATAAGCCCAAATACTGAAAAACTTGGTGTTTCAAAATCACTTTCAAGTTCCATTTAGTGTACTATAAATGTAACAACAGTACTATAGTTCCTATAAAAACTATAGAAAGTATCCAGATCAAGCACAATAGGGATCGTTTGTCATCTAACTACCTTAAAAGATTATTCCAACATTTTTTTAAATGATACAAAATAGATAAATAACTACCAAAATGACAATAACTAAACGAGTCAAGTTTACTCATGAGTAGCTTGAGACTCGCGTTTTGAGAATTACTTAGTCTGACTCAGATCGTTACACCTCTAATCTTGACAGTAATTTGAGAGCCAGATATAAATATGGCAGCAAGAAAACACCTAGGGAGAAAGGCAGCTTTTAGCTCTTAGACCATTCTAAAACATGAAATATGTCTCACAAGATTACATTCTCAAACAACCAGCAAGCGCTGCTGACAACTCTTTCGACTTCAAAATCTATGGAGATACGGTCTTAATAAGAGTGCTCAAAAAAAAAAATGAGAGATACCTCTTGGACTTGAATTCATCACGTATATAATTCAGAATCAAGAATACCCTTTTCATGGTTAAACATCGAAGGAACATCCTCGTGATTGGCGACACTTGCAAGGTCCACATTGGGTAACACCCGTAGCAGTATAGACTTCACGAGTGATCTGACAGATACGCCGTATTCAGGCCATGAAACACAAAGGGTACCTCTAATCTTCCTCAGCTGACACTGGGTCAGAAGTGCAGCACCAAGTCCATCCACCATGCTTCCTGAAGGAAAGTAATCAACCCCTTTTATCAGTAACTAAGAATCTCCATTGCTAGCAGTCAGATTACGCTCAGAGGATGTCTCCAGCTTTAATGCAAATGCTTCATCCCTAGACAGTTTGCCCCCGAAGTTACTTACTCCGAACTGAATCAAAAATCAAAACCTGCTCTGGATTTATAACCTGCCCTCCAATCAAGTAGCTTTGCTATGGCATGAGATCTCTGCAGTAACAGGGTATTGAACAGATACGGCTATGATACTTTCTTCAGCATCATCTATTGAGTAGATATTGCAGGATTTGTTCCTTAGAGAGTCCTCAATGGAGTTGCCAACAAACGAGGTTTCGGTAACACAACAGATCCTATTAGTGTTTTGGAGGATATATTATGGACAAATTGAAGTGAAGGGGAGGAAATGGCAATAAGAAGCATGGAGGGCGAATCGGTTTCTTAAGATTGTCTGACTAAAACACAATGAATGGAGATGGAAGGAGCGGTGAAGGAGGAGAAAAGATGTTCAAATCCTCTAAAAAACCTTGAAGGTGGCGGAGCGCCTGTTATCACATCCTCCATTTTATTCCTGCTAGTTATATGAACTGCAAAAGCAAGCCAATGCCGCATCCACATTATTTCCATCCATTTCCTCACATATAACATCAGATATACAAAAAAGATGCCCTAAAGACGCCTACAAAAAAAGAAAAAAAAAGAAAAAGAAGACGCCACAACGACCATCTACAGTAGCACCACACTTCAGGTTAGATTTCATTTTACAGAGTCGAAAATGGACATTTCACCTCTGCAAAATCGAATGTCGAAGTGGTGCATCAAAAAGTAGATTCACTCGGGTGTCTTTAAGAACCGTTTACAAAAATCTACATCGAATTTTCTGTAAGCGAAATCAACAAAATACCACAACACATGAAGGCGGAAAACAACAATAATAAGTTCATGGGATTAAATTATATCTAGAATGCTACAGCCATCCATTGAGGCATAAAACAAACATTTGGGAGCATTCTAGAAAATAAACCAATTAATTCATTCTTAACAAGCCAAAAATTAGACCTAGCACGAAGAAAAAATCGGGATTCTACAGAATTACAAGCAAAATATATACCAAAATATCCAGCTACCAGTGCATTAATGTAACTCAGAGAATCTGGAAAACGTTAAAGAGGCAAAGAAATAAGAAAATTAAGCTAAAGAAGCAACCCTAGTTACCGAGAAAATAGTACACGAACCAATAGTTTAAAGCGGGATTATGAGGGATTACTGGCCGTAAGCAGTCGTATCTCAGACAGATCGGCGGCGGCTAAATGATCGGAGTGTAGGAGAAAACGGTGAACTCCAACCTGCAGTCGCTTTATTCTTGTTCAACGCCTACTTCACGCGCTGGGTTTTTCTTTTTTTGGACGTTTTGTAACTTCTCGAATTCTTTAAAAATAATAATAATAATAATAATAATTTTTTTCTAAAAATTGTATT